>NJDD01001097.1:110888-130363 GCA_002245505.1 Calephelis nemesis | reverse complement strand
TATAGCTACAAAGTCGCCACTCGCCACTAGCTCTTTCCGATTTTGATGGTTGAATAGTAGGTGAACTATCTAAATCAAAAATCAAAATACCTGATCGAAATTAAAACTTTAGTTGACTGTTAGCGATATGTATTTCTTGCTATTAGGATAGTCAGAATAACTATCAGGACATTTATCTTTTTGTTTGCCTACCAATGGCCTTAAAAACTATTTCGGTTTAAGAGAAAAGCCTTTATATGTTCTTTAACAATGCACTATTAACTACATGTTGTAGAGAAATGGTGAAAATAGGTATGGCGATAGTACCAAGGCGCAAAGGGAAAATTAATCAATCAGGGAGCAGGTCACAACAACCGAAGTTTATTTCTTAGCTTATAAAGAAAGCAGAAGACTTATATTTTATAAAAAAAACACAAGACAAATTCTAATAATTCTATAAATAAAAATGTTCAATAACCCCTGACAAAACAAAATCTTGATTACGTCAGCTTACAAACAATAATCCGCATCAAAATCGATCCATGTTTTTAAAGTTTTGATATCACAGTCAGACTCACACACAGACACGTCAAACTTCTGACACACCTCTTTTCCGTCGAGAGTTTATAATAACAATCGCCATTTATAGGTAATTGTATATTTTTGTTTGTTATTACTTAATAAAAAAACTTACTTATTACTTAATAAAAACTTTTCGCCCGTAATCCCGCAGAGATAGGAAGAAAAAGGCAGATACAACCAAAAACTCACGATTTCGTGCCTATTGCCTTTTATCCAATCCCAGCAATATTGTTATTATTAGAAAATTAATAAATCATTTCCTTGATTTCCTTTTACTATCTTAACATTATTATAACAACTTCTTTTGCAAACACACAATAAGAATAGATCGTAAAGTATAATCCTTACCTACCTAGCTAGGTATGCGAGTACATCGCACAAAAATATTTGCCGAATCAGCTAGAAAAATATATTGTCCTGTAAACGTCCACTTCTTTTTATCAACTCTTTTTATCTACGCCCATCGAGAATGAGAGCTTAACGAGTTTGTGTGTATGAGAATGTCTGTTTGCGGCATTATAACTTTTAAATTAATTGACTGATTTTGATACGGATTTTTTTGTTTCAAAATTTAGGGGGGAGATTATTTTTTTAATGGGATGATTATCACGTTAAAATTTATTTATTCTGTGCACTTATTGAAAAGTTAAGCCTACAGTAACACGCTTTGATCAAAGTACAGTACCCTCAAAACAGTGTTCTATATTATATTTATTATATCCGCAATAGATTGCTAATAAGTATAGATTATAGGGGTTAGGGGTCTTGGTATTTAAATTTGATAATCCGATGGAAAGGAATTCCAAGGAAGGGAAGGGCTACCGACATTCCAATCTATAAATCATAATAATTTTCACATTTGTATACAGGATTAATGCTGACAAACATTTGTAAGACTGCAAAAAAAGAAAAATGTAATATTTATGAAAATTATTTATCTCATCGGTTGTGAATTAATACTACCAAGGGTTTAGACCCAAGTTCGATTCTAAACTGAGCATTTATCTAATTAACGTAAATCTGCGACTATGAGTCTGAGTTTTTATTATTTGTGTCATTATATAAGTTGGTCAGTGCATTAGTACTTTTTTTATGATATTGGAAGGCAAACAAGCGGACGGATTTGCTGTTGGTAAGAATTCAAGTCGCCTAGGACACCAAAAGTGGAAATGGTGCGTTGCCAACTTGAGGCCAGGATGTTAGGCCTCGAGCAAAAGTAAGTTTAGCGGCTACCTTACCCTCCGAACCGGAACACGTCAAGTACAGGCGCTGATATTATGGTGGCAGAAATAGGTATATCGGTGGTACCAATCTGGGCAAGTCGCTACAAGACTCTAATACCTAGTTAGATGTCAGGGTGTTAGTGACGGTAAGCCTATGCTCGCCTCTTACGAGCTGCCTGGCATAAGGAAGCAGATGGTTTATTCTGCAAAGGAGCCCGGACCAACACGGGGAAAAAGGGTGTTACTTATCGTTAAGGTACACTCAAAACGTAAGTAGGTATATACTAATCTTACTTTAGGGATACATTCCTGTCATTAAGAGGTAATAATTATCATTAGGTAAAAAAAATACCTTTTTTAAAAAACGAACCCAAACTTCGTTGAATATTTTAATATCTATGTTGTATTTTCACTTTTGTTTTTCAAACCTTAAGTAGATGATATGAGTGGTATCTTATAACGCTAGAAACATAATAAAAATGCACAAAACCTGACTATTTTTTATGACACACATGTCGAAAACTTTCGAAATCGAACCTGAGCCTTGTCAATGTTAAGTAGCATTTAAGTTCGCTAAACACTTAACAAAAAGTCGGATGATATAACGCAAGATTAGCCATACGTCCATTTCATTATTGTTTATTAGGAAAGTACCTTACAGGTAGGACACAGAAAACCTCCGCCGAATGATTATGACACATTAATTATCTGCCTCCCCCAAGTTAACGGTATTATGAGTCCGGCTGCTATTGAGCACAGAAGACGACCCGCTGAGATGCTCGGACATTGTCGTAAGATAATACATATAATTAATTATAAATGAATCATTATAACTCTGTAAAACGTTCTTAATGACAACCGCCATAAGATGTTTGGAGGTACGCTTCGTTGGTATTTTTTGAATGGCTAATGTGTTGCTAACCGCCAGGTTTTTACAATTTCACCGGGCTATTTTGGGCCGAGCAGTGTGCTGAGCCTGAGACATCATTATTTAAATGGATTGGATTGTTACCTACAACGCCAGCAACAAGGCATGTCTCCCAGGAGACCGTACCTCGACTTGGTGCTGCGTTCTGGTTACTGGGTCATCTTGATGGAAGAGTTTTTTTGCCCGACCCGGGGATCGAACCCGGGACCTCACGAAGTCAAGTCCGACGCCAGACCACTAGACCACAGAGGCGATTAGAATAATCGAACAATTTAAGTGAGTGATTTATTTTAGAAGTATATTCAACGGTAGATGGTATAGTATGGTAGATGGTTGATTCCTAAAATGTCTCGATAGCGACAGCCGCAACATCGCCAGCTATTGTCGTGTTTCAGAATTTCGGGGACGGGTAAACTTACTCAAGTGGTGACCAGCATCACGTTGGCAACACATCTTTAACATCATTTCTAGAGATCCCCCTTTTTCCTATCACATTAAAAAAGAAACTAGAATACTTTATTAATCATTCATATATTTTCATCCACTTTCAGCCCCTAGATATATCAAGCCTAACAAAAACGTTGGTCTACTAATCGAACCCACAGCCTTCGATTATTTTAAATAACTTTGTTTAATTTCAACGTAGATTATAAAAGGGCTGACTTGTTTTTTTTTATGGGGCCATAAAAAAGAATTATGTTCATACATGTTTTATGTATTTATGGAAATCGTAACAGCAAAACGTGGTAAGCAAAAAGTTCGCAGTTTTACTGCGTTTGTTACAACTTCTCCACACGAGGGACTGTGGTTTTGACAGAGTTGTATCTTGTTACAATGTAAAACAACAAACTGAAGTTTTCTTGTGTAATTAAAAATTCAAGAAGAAACGTAGGTATTTCTTGATAAGGAGTATTTATATTCCTTACGTCGTCTTTATATATATCGCAATTGGTGATGTTGCGTCGCCAACCTAAGACCTTAGGATATTAACACCTTAAGATCCTAAGACCTTAAGATCTTGAGCCTTTCTTATAAGTTTATCAACAACACTTTAACGATTTCTTATAAGTAAACAAAAATTGATTATTCGATCATCAGTTTCAGACTAAGTGGCAATGAGATCACATCGGAAGTACGTTCTTTCAAATGAAAAAATAAGTTTTGAAATCGGTTTGGAGATGACGGAGAAATCCATTAACTCACTTACATATTTCGGGGTGTGGATGCGATTCCGATTTATAAAAACTAGTGGTCGCCCGTTGGTCGAAATTCAACCATAATAAATTTTAATATCTCGTTGATAAGAACGCCGTCCTCATTTCACAATACCAATTACTTTGTTTCCAAACTTTCTGAATAGTTAGTGCGCCATCTGTTATCATCAATATATTTGTTTGAGTGTGTCAAATGCATGGTAGTACGTGTAATGTTTTATTTTTTGAATTAATGCACTTCATAAACATTATCATTAAAAAATATTACCGTTCTGCACTTCTCCTACACATAAACTATAAGTGTGCCAAATTTCATACTTCTCCGTCAGCGCAATTTTCGTAAAATGGGGTCCAAAGATTTGCTTCACGTATTAATATTATATAGATGTCCATGTGAATTAGTTTTTCCTTTTTCTGATTCATATAAATATATAGGGGTCGAACATATAAAAACAAGCTTGTAATGTCTAAGCGAATAGTTGCAAGACTAAATAGGACGATGGGTCCTCAACATCAGCACAGGTCAGAATCGTCCTAGCGTTATTCGCAGACGATTCTCATCTGCAGACTCCGCTTCCCTTCCCTTTCTTTTCACGGTCTTCGCCATCCTTTATCATAGGTTAGTACATCCACGCATCACTTATTCCACTATATTCAATCAGCGTTCCTTGGATCGATCAACTTTATCTAGTCCTAGTCTAGCCTTCTATCCTAGCCTAGCTATCTAGCTCGGTGATCACATCCCTATGCCTAGAAAAAAATAACATTTTATAAACGAATGAAAAAAATTAAAACTAAATTTATTTATTTTCGGAATATGTGTGTTTATAAATTGTTACAGAATACTTATTTGTACCAACATATTTTACCACATTGTGGTGTGCAAATATCTAACTTAATTAAATATACTGTAGTTTTTATTTGTGTTATATATTTTTACATATACGTTAAAATATATTTACTACTAGGATAGCACTTATTAATTTAAGCAAAAATTATAACGATCAAGTTTTACCTTATCTACCATTCACTACCACCGATTCCAAACCTAGCCAGTCAGGAGAAGAAACGGCGAAAAAAATTATAAACTTAGAAAATAGGAGGAGTTTATATGCTCGACACCTATATTTTTTATGCATGTGACATGATTGCAGTAATCATGTCATATACATAAAAATATAGGTGTCATTTCTGAACCGATTTTAAAAATTATTTTTTTTTTGAAAGCACGTACTGCCGCCAGGTGGTATCAGTTGGGGTCTGGGTCTGATTATGTGATCCCAGAAAAAATACGGAAATACATACATAATTTTTGTGTACTTAGATGACTTATTTATTGAACTGAAGTTGGTTTATTGCAGATTTACTGTGCTAAACTTTGCATAAAATAAATAGGATAAAATTCCCAATTTAGTGAAAATGAATATGGACTGAGTAAATTTCCTACCGTGAAATAGGCAGTTGGGAATCTGATTACGTTCAGAGGATTGCAATCACAGATTTGTATCTGAGCAAGCTCACCGGAAACCCGTCCCGCCCTCCAGCCGCGAGACTCGCCCTTGTACGAGTACTACCTACTCGTATATTCATATCAGCTTCGCCATTTTATATTTGACTTATAGTCTATTTTTATTTATTTTTTGACTTGCGGCCCGCCCCGGCTTCGCACGGTTATGAAAGATACACTTTTTTTTCTTTTCAATCACTTTATCTATTACAAAAATATCATCAAAATCCATTGCGTAGTTTTAAAGATTTAAGCATATCAAGGGACATATTGACAGAGGAAGCGACTTTCTTTTATGCTATGTAGTGATTACACAAATTAAACTAATCCTGAAGTAAGCAAATAATACGTTTCTGTTATGGGTGTTAGACACTAAAGTTACTAATACATAAAAATACTTCAACACATACCAATATAAATTAAGTGATTAAAAAAATCTATTTTATCGTTTAGAAGTGCAAGGTATTTTGTATAAGTATAAGATATTTTGTAATAAGATTAATGTACCTCATATCTGTTAATGAAGTGTTTAAAAAAATAAGTAATAAAGTAAGTGCTGGAAAACCCTAATTTTGTATAGCTTTAACTTTTACGTTTTTGAAGCTCTAAAAAGGAATATTTTTGATTTGGCACCAGATCCTTAAGATTCTAATTATCATAATAGGACTTTTTTTTCAATAGGTACTATGGTCCTAAGCCCTTGATATATGTGAGAAAATTTAATTCAATTAGGCCTTTTAAAGTAGGTACGAAACACGTTCTAAGATTCAGAGCCCTTACCATCAGTTTACAGCTTGTCAAATTTATTATAGTCGCTATCGTTTCTATAAATTATTTGAATGGAAACTTTGAAGAGCGCCTCTTGGTAACTAAGAGAAACACATTTTTAGGCCAAAAGTGTTATAGAATTCGACACATAACTTACCGAACGTAATCTATAGCAACTCATGGTAAAGGTTCAGCTACTTAGATACATAGATACTAACGTCAAGTTAATAAAAGCACCTTTTAAAGAAGTATATGCACACTTTGTCAGCATCCAGAGATAACACGTATGTATACAACATTTACCATAACTACACATCAAGGAACTTAAATACTCTTTAGCAAGAGCTGCACATACTTTTATCTTGTCAATTAAAAACCATATGTTTTTGAGGTTAAATTTTTTTGTATTTTAGAAATAATCGTTAAATGAACGAATTATAAACTAAAACATATACGAACTGCGCCTTAAGGCTAAAGTAGTTAAATTCTCTTAAGGGTTAAAATCGTAGTTGCACAGAACACATCAGATTTCAGGACCAAATGTACCATAAGACGGTCATGCTGAGTTCTGAATTAATGTCCTTTCATCTGGCAACACCGACAAGACTCTCCTTGTAAGACAAATTAGATCGAGTCTTTCATTGATATTACTTTGTGTATTCACTATGAAAAGGGAAATAGATTTGTATTTAAGCCAGACCTTTAAATCTTTGAATATTAATGTTAAGTTTTAGTCACAGCTGTTAATGTATGTGTTTATTACAACCTGGAAATCTGTCTGGCTATTGGTCTTTGGATTAAAAAAAAACAGTTAAATTTTGACATTAGTGTATTATAAAATATCTATTATTAAATAACTGTTGCAGGCGGCTTACCTCGGTTTCATATTTTTCGACGTCCACGGGAACTACAAAGTGATAAAAAGTCTAACGCTCCTTATAAGTATAACATCAGCGGAACCATACCTACCAGTACAATTCTCTTCCTCATTAGGCTGGCTGTTTCAGAGACTGTATACAGCAAACAGACTAAGATTGTAATATTTTTTTAGATTGCGTTCAAACTTTTTTGTACTTTTAATAAGGAAATATTTTATAAATACATCTCATAACACAGTTACCTTATCAAAATTATAAATGCGAAAGGTTTTTTTTTTGTTCATTTGTTATTCCTTAACGCAAAAATTGCTGAACCGATTTTCATGAAATTTTGTGACACACATAAGGGGTAACTTGGACTGACATATAGGATAGGTAGTTTTTATCCCTGTGTGACCATCAAGCACGCAAGCAACGCCACGGGGAAAAAACTCTAAAATACGTAAATGTAAAATAAATCTAGAAATAAAACAAAAGTAGTCAAATGTAGTTTTATGATTTTATGTGATAGTTGCTAAAAACATATGCAATGTAAAGATCCTCCTAAAATTTTTTATTACGTTGGACTGTACGTTTTAAAATCTACCATCACAAGATCCTAAGAAGGTGTGACCATTTACATAACACAGATTTACCCTTGCCACGGGAGTTTTATTTTAATATTTATAGACAACTCACACGCCAAGTCCACGCCGTTGTGGTAAGCCATGCGAGAGTAACAAGACAAACAGTTTTGCTTATTTCATATTATGTTTTAGACGTGATATTTATTTTTATAACTTTTGTTTTGGTAACAGTAGCATCGAAAATACTATTAAACAAGTTTTTTCTAGCAGTTTTACCTAGTTACATTAACATTTTAATGTGTAAGTTTTACATTTTTATATAAAACTACCTGACCCGGCAGACGTTGTTCTGCTACTTTTTTATTGTGATTTTAATAAAAAAATTGATGTAAGTCACCCTTGTCATTTAGGAGTATTAAATATATAAATGTATACGTTATTTTGGCCGATTCTCTGACCTTCTCAATATGCTCACAAAAATTTATGAGAATTGGTCAAGCCGTGTCGAAGGAGTACGGTCACTAACATTGTGACACCAGAAATTTTATATATAAGATGAAAAAACTAAAAAACCGTTTAAAATTTAACCTTACAAATTGTGATATATTTTTTCTAACCGGAATTAAATATGAAATTCTGCATGTACTTACGTGGCGGAACTAAAATTAGTTATTGTATTGTGATGCAGGAGTAGACTCTGAAAAAAAGTTAGAAAATGTAAGCTACACTAATTTTTTTCCGGATACTTTCTGGTTCTGAACATAGTTGGTGCAGTACAACTCGTTTCCAATTTTGTAATACGAGATATATCTATGAATTTAGAAAACATTAAATGCTCACCATTATCTTGTTTTAGTTTGAAGGATAAATAAGGTTAGAGTTAAAAACTCCATTCGCACTAGAAAGACAACATACCAGCCTCTGGGGGGTAACATATTATTAACATCTTTGGTATAATTCAGATAGATTGGTCATCTATGTCACAGAGGCTCTGTGGTCTAGTAGTCTGGTGATGAAGTGATATCTAAATTTTTTTTAATTTTATAATGAAAACAACAATGTGTGACTGAGGTACCCATATTCAAATTATTCTATGAAAGTATATTCGGCTGATCGTAGGTGGCCTAGAAGAAGGCATGGGTACACCATGCCTTGTTTCTTTCTTGGAGGTATTAGAAGTAACATAGGATAATTGTAATGACTAATGTGAGCGAATCCACGAGTAACTGCTAGTAAAGTATGTAAGTGTAAGTGCTATATAAGTTTAGGTATTTGTACACTTATTCTTAGGGACATCAAAAGTAACATAGGATAATTTATAGTGACTTAAATGTGAGCGAATTCACGGGTAAAAGCTGGTGAATTATGTAAGTTTAAGTTCTATGTCAGTTTAGGTATTTTTCTTAAAAAGATATGTAGTAGCGCAACTTAGGAATCAAAATACATTATACATAGTACATATTATAACCAACTAGCGGCCCGCCCCGGTTTCGCACTGTTATGAAATATACGTATAAACCTTTCTCTTCAATCGCTTTGTCTATTAAAAAAGTGTGTTTTAAAGATTAAAGCATACAAAGGGACAGAGGAAGTGACTTTATACTATGTAGTGAAGACAATATTTACTTATCTCTGATTATAGTTAATTGTCACAACTACAATTTGAGTTAAATTAAAATTATAATAAAACGTTGTCTTTCATTTCAATATTCTTTATATTATAGGTATAATAAAACAATAGTTTCTTTATGGTAACACACGAAAACGGTAGATATTTTCTTAAGTGAAGTCTCTTCACACCCATATATTATCCTCGAAAAGGCAGGCAGAGATACAACCCGAACACCCACGACAAGCAGAAGACACTAAATCGTACATTGTGATAGGGCAAGCCAGTAGAGCAACATTGTTTTATTAGAAAACTGGTAAAAAAAGCATTTTCTTTTTGGTGCCCGACCCAGGAATCAAACCCGGGACCTCGTGAAGTCAAATCCAACACCTGGACCGCTAGACCACAGATGCGACATATATTTTAACTTAGCTTAACGCTTGGATATTTTAAACATGAAAAAATTCAAATACAATTCCGCAAGTGACAGCTATTTACAGATAGTTCATTAAGTATTTATAGTTTGAAACAAAAATATTGATTTAGTGGGAAGGCTGCCAAAACATCCACACCGGATCCATGGCAGGGCGGAAGTCTTCGCTACTTCCGCCAGAGTCACAATAGCGCTGGATCCGATTCCGGCGCTCACTTGAGACTTGAATGTATTAAGAACTTCCTTGGTCTTAATGAATGTGCGGATTTATGCTTTGCGAAATTATAGAGCACATACTTTCATTCATTAACCGACTTCGAAAAGAAGAAGGTTTTCAATTCTTCTGTATGCTATGTTGTTATTAGTTAAGCGACTATT
The DNA here is from genome assembly GCA_002245505.1 of Calephelis nemesis. Classification (NCBI taxonomy): domain Eukaryota; kingdom Metazoa; phylum Arthropoda; class Insecta; order Lepidoptera; family Riodinidae; genus Calephelis; species Calephelis nemesis. The sequence continues at coordinate 120,298 of NJDD01001097.1, read as the reverse complement.
TTGGTACTTTTGACTGAGTTTGGAGATTTACTAAGCTTTAATTTATTTTAGCTAAATATTATCCGTGATTATGCCTGCATATTAAAGGTCTCCCGCAGGAACCTACTCCGATAGCTTTTTTTAATGAATAATTTGTTGCTAAAATCGTGGTTTTTACAACTTCATCCAGCTTTGTCAGTTCCGATGGCATGGTAAAAGTAACCTATGTAATTCTCCAGCATTTTAACTATTGTCACACATTAAAAAATAAAACACAGTATCGATTTCTTTGCGATATAGCGGGAGGTCCAACATGTATGTTTTCGAATTTATCAAATTATAATGTTAGATTTGCGTTTTATTAATATGTTTTTTATTTTTACGACACAAAATAGCGAACATGATGGCGACTCTCCAGATTTTAAGAGGCATCTGAAGACACCCTGGATGTTACTGGTGTGTCGCTACGATATGATCGAAATTTTAGGCCCATTATGCACGTTGTCTAAATACTATGATAGTAGAAATAATAAGGCGTTGGTAGAGACCCCGGCACCAGCACCTACCACCTGATTACGACTGACTGCATTCCTCCATTAATCTAAATTACTTGATTATCTCTAGTGTGTGATGGAATCGTTACATCTAGATGCTGACAAAATCACCCATAAGCAAAAAAGCAATAGACAATATTTCAAAAGAACCAAAACAAAAAGCACCCGAAGCGGCGCCGCGCTCGGCGGGAAAGTTCTTAACCTCGTTAAACTTTTAATATTTCATCGTCATTTACATAAGGAAAAGATAAAGACAAGACGCCATGGAGATTTTATATTTTTGCAAAGGGGAGAGTCGAGGGGTGGCTTCCAGGGGCGGCCCGTATTGAGGCGTACTGATTTATTTCGCTCACTCAGCTTGCGATTCATTGAATATAATTTTAGGGAGATTTTTTTACACATACAAATAATACAAAAAAGTATTCACTTAATTTTTTACATTATTTTGATGTGTAACTTTTAAATACATACAAACACGTGGTAGAATTCCGCTTTTCTTTTACATAATACTAGCTGCCCTTTCCGGCTTCGCTCGGATAGTAATTTTTTTACCATAAATTGCGATATAAGCTATCCTATCTCAAAAGTTGGATCGAACTGCACATGGTGTACGAATTTTATTATAATCGGTTTAGTGGTTTAGGAGTCCATTGAAAATGGTATACGTCAGAATCACAATCTATATACTTTATTCTGGTACAAGTAGGTAGTACTTTGACTATGTATTAAAAGTAGGTTACGGTTATTATAAGATTTCAGAATATTTAGATGACAGAAATGCTTGGGATTAATTGCTCCTCATACCAATCTCTACAAATTAATTATAAATCTTAATCACCTGATCTTTTCTCTCTCTCTGAGAAAATTTTAGAATTATATAGACGCGTCACAATAATCTTTTTATAGATCTACGTAATTAAATCTAATTTGAATTTGAACTATACAAGAGTTACTTGTGCGCGTCGATGTTATTATAAAACTACTACCAGATCCGAATTGCGATCTCACACTCAGAAGATCCGGCGAAAGACACTCAGCGAGTTCGTGTTTTTAATAAAACGCCATTAATATACTCTCGCTTTTTTCCCTCCGCCCTCCAAATCAGTACACAACAATAGCAAGCACTGTTTCGGATACAGGAAATTGTAAGACGATCCGTGTTGACTGTTGCAGAACTCGACCCTTAGCCAAAGTGATGCTGTTAGTCAGTTTGTGAGTTCCAGACTCTTTCAAAGAATATACGCCAACAAATTGTCTATTAAGAAGCATGAAATAGGTAAGTATCGGTTTATTTGTCGATACCACCGTGACCATGTCTAAGATGGTAGTGTTTTGCGATGAGTGGCTTGAATTGAAACCAACGCTTTATTAACGAAAAATCTTATTAATAACTTGTTCTAAATATGTTTTGTAAATTATTACGATGTCATATAACTCCATAATTCGAATCTATATACCTATTAATATGTGATGCCAAAACTTTGGACCCTTTTCACGAACATTGCGCGGACGCAGGAAAGGAGCATACGATTTGGCACACTTATAGTTTATGTGTAGGAGAAGTGCAGAACGCTAATATTTTTCAATAATAATGCTTATAAAGAACATTAAATCAATACATAAAACATTACCCACACTACCATGCATTTGACACACACAAACAAATATATTGATGATAACGATAAAAGATGACTAAACACTAAAAAGTTTGGAAACAAAGTAGTTGGTCTTGAGAAATGAAGATGGCGTTCTTATCAATAAGATATTAAAATGTATTATTGTCGAATTTTGACCAATGGGCGACCACTAGCATAAAATAAATTCATAATACGAGTATCAACCCACAAATAACATAAACTCCCAAGTTTACAAACAATTTGCTGCTAAATTTCTAAGTTTCGTACGACAATATCGCTTAGACCGCGTTCATTCTAAGACAAACTATAAATCTCCACAAATACTATCAACTATTTGTACAATAAATCGACAAACAAACTTGTCGAAGACCGGACTTAGTACTCGAAGAAAGTATTTAACTTTAAGGAGCGCTTATTGGCCGTTTAGTGCTGAGGCCCAACTAATGGGTATATCGATATCGTAGTGGCTATTTGCGCTTCTGCCTGATTTGAAATTATTTAAATCACACACTTTATCGGTCCTATATTCGACATAGCAATGCTTTTTGTGCAAACTAGACTAAATTCAAATAATGTAATAAAAAAGCTATCTAATCTTGTATATCGACATTTTTAAAGTTGAAAATATAAGATCTCATTCTTGTTAGCCTCAAATTTAATTAGAACGGCACACACATAATATCTCTTGTTTTACTAATAAAAATTTCTTAATCATGTTCAGCGATAACCTGCAGTTCTTCTTAAACCTTCTGTGATTGCTAGACATTAAGTTGGAAGAGACCTTAAGAAATCTATAATTCTTGCAACGAACATATTTTACAGTTCTCCCCGTGTTGGTCCGGGTCTGCTGAGCAGATTGACCATTTGCCTCTCTGCTAGGCAGCTCGTAAGAGGCAAGCACAGGTCATTACCAACAATACCACTGTTAGTGAGGGCTGTGTAGCAACTTGCCCGGGTAGGTATCTATTGCGTAACCTATTTCTGCGTTAATAATGACTCTGTCATATTCCGATTCAGAGGCTATGGTATCCGGTTGACTTTCACAATAAGCCTAACCTTCCGGCCTCAGGACAGCGACGCACCTGTAACATCTATAGTGTCTATAGGCCACAGTTCTCTCTCACCATCAGGAAAGCCGTGTACTCGTTCGCTGACCTAAAAAACGGCTATAGACATTATCTGTATAGTGCTAAAAGACATACACTCCGCTATAACAATAAGAACCACTAACAAACAATTTAGCCAATTTATTACAGAAGATAGAGTTTGATTCAAATAAATATCGATAAATAAAATAGTTCATCCCTAACGTATAATGGAAGCGTTGTTGGTGATCAAGTTTGAGCATTTAAGCTGAAACTGTAGCTTACTTCCTACCTGAGACGGCAAAACTTGTTCCACCCTTAGCCTCATGAATAACCCATTATATAATAACTTGGCTATGATATTTTAAGTTTGATAACTTCGGTATAGTAATTGTTCCTTTTTTTACAGATGAACTTCGAAACTCGTTATGCCCTGGAGAACAACTGGACAACACCAGCTTAAGCATCACTCATGGATAATTTCCTCTTCCAAATCTTTGTTGCAGTGGTGCACTCGTCGTCTTCTTCACAACAACAACAACAACAACGAGTTTGATCAGATCTGTTTATCTAGTGAATAGAACAATACATGTATGAGATAAAGTAATAGATGGATGTCAAGCTGCTACAACAACAAATTATGACATAATAATGTTAACAAAACACTGCTATCAAAAATACTACAAGTTAACTAGGTGATACGGTATTCGTTGCTTTGCTTTATTTATATATGTCACTTGGCGGGATAAAGAATATTTGACGACCTATTATCCAACGGGCCAAATATATATAAAAATATTATAAATTTTATAATAATCGGTCAAGCTTTTTCAGTGGACTCCAACCACCAACACATACAAGATTTTTGTACGTAAGCTTATAACTATATTTCGAGGTTTTGAAAATAAAAAAATGTGTACACATATTATTAAATTTTTCACAAACATATTTTAGCTTTTCATTTACAAAGACTTAAACACTGACGGCATGTTGGAGTAATGTGTGACATCACGCTTCAGGAAATAAATCATTACCAGTATATAAAAAGTTTGACAGTCATATATATTAGATATAGCTATTAGAACAGCGTCAGTAACTAGAATTTTTAAAAAAAATTCTTCGCTCCCATATTCCCGAAGAGGTAGGCAGAGGAACATTCAAGTACCCACGAATAGCCGAAGACACTAAGTTCCACACTGTGATAGGTTGCAAGCCTATCGCCAACCAATCCCTATCAAAGTTATTTTTATTATAAAATTAAAAATATATGTACATTTTTTATTTTTTTATTAGCTGACCCGGGTATCGAACCCGGGACCTCAAAAAGTCAAGTCCGCTAAACCACAGCGGCGAAATAGACGATATAGCGATATGACTAGAATTTAAAAAAACTTTTTCAGTTTCTTGTGATAAGGCCTCAAATATATAAAAAATGCGTAACTACGTATTTTTGAGCGATTTTAAAATAGTTGCATTAAATATATATATAGCGCTTCTTTAAAAAAATAAGTGGAATAATAAACTAAAATGAAAAATACTTGTACCTACTGTTTACGTACCACATAATATAATTAATTATTTTATAAATAGCCTACCTGTTTTGCTTATAAGAGCATCATCAGTAGCTACTGATAGATGTACTGTTATACTGATATAGATACGTAAAACAGTACAAGTGTTTTTTTCATTTATGAATATTAGGAAGTTTTACCAAGCACCGACGATGAAAAATAGTTATAATAAACTAAATTATATTTCGAAACTTTTTTTCCTACTGAAATCTCATAAACATTTTATTTAAGAGGCTCCACACCTGCTTCTTCACCCTCCTAATAAGGGGTCCGTCCGAGAACCAGTTTGGTTTAACTCTTTAAATAGTACAGCTTTTTAACTCGCAATGTAAAATGGATATTGTAAACTAAACTAAAAAATCTGTAAAGTTAAGTTGAGCATTTTTTGGAGATTGTCTCAATTTAATCGGAAGTCAAAATTATAAATAGTTGTTTTCTATAATATTGGAGGGCAAGCAGGCAGACGGATTTCCTGATGGTAAGAGCTGGTAAGGGAGCTGCCGTGGCCTTGTCTCTAGGCCACACAGATATTACTGGTGCATGCGTGAGTAAAGAGTTGACAATCACGCAGCCGCGTCTGGCCCATAGAAAGCTACAGCTCTACGAGTCTCAGTCACTGCTTGATTCAATAACTTCTAAAAGAAGTAAGAAGCACGAAACGTTTCAAATTACACAAGTCATAGATTTCTTACTAACGCTCATGCAGTTAATAAGCGACATGTAAAAGTTTACATAATTAGTAAGCTAAGCGCCACGCAGCAGCCAGATTAGAACTGCCGCCTTCCCTATTGCTGTCGACGTGACAGCGCAGTCCACTGTCATGTTCCGACGTAGTGGGTAAACCCACCCTTCATACGTGGCCTAACATCCTGACTAACATGATAGACATGCACCCGTAACGTCTACGGTGTCAGTAGATGACAGTTGTCTCAATGTAAACCTTTATGTTAGATCAGAAAACAGTCAAGAGAGCTGGAGAGGCTGCTTATAGGAAACCAGTCAACAAATATTATGACATAAAAAACAATCGAGCCGAATTATCCAAGAATTCTACCAAATAGCAAACTAATTATCCAACCTAAGATGTTTATGAGAGGTACTGCAATATTATGTGAGTACCAATTATGAATTCGGAAATTGCTGAAGTAGATAAATGCGCAGTCGATAGTAGACAAGCCCCGTCTGGGGACGATATAGATTCCTAATCAAAGATGCGGGCTGCACGAATCTTAGCAAATTAGTAGGGGAGATGCCCTCTTACGACGTAGGGTTGTCAATAATATAACATATCTTATATACTTTTATAATATAAACTTTTATACATATCTCGATAAAAAAAAACAAAAGAGTGTAACTAATGTGGGGGATGCTAGGCAAGTCTGCTAGCATCGTGACACTTGGTACTCGATACTGTCTGCCCAACCCGCAAACTTTACTTTTTTTAATTACCACTTTGCGTGAAGATATTTATGTATCCGTAATATTTTATGGGATCTGATAATAAAGAAATATAGATCTTCTGATCTCAAGAAATACACGTCACAAAATAATTCAGTGTCGCAAAACTGGCGCTAGTATACTAAACATCATGCGTAAGTAGCACGACAGTGGCCAGTGCTGGTGATGATACATGTATCATCACCAGCACTGGCCACTGTCATGCTACTGGTGGTGATCGAGACAGAAAAAAGTAAAGTATTAATAGCAACCTAGTGATATATATGGTATTTTTGAAGAAAAGAAACTTTTCGTTTTATTACATAATATTTTCATAATTAAAAGTAAAGTTAAATGTTAACACTTAGTTGCAAAACAATTAAGAAAAAATTGAATTAACCCAATATTTTAACAGACATTTATAAGAAACCTTTAAATCTTATAATACAAGCTTAATAATCACTTCAAATTAAAATGAATTTTAAAATAAAAACCAACTTTAAACTTACAACCGATACATAAATAAAAATTAAAGTCCTTAAACATTGCTCTTAATTTATAATATTATAAACAAATTATTAGAAGTCATGTTATCTAAAAAATACTAACGATAAATTCGTCGGTTGAATCACGAATAGGCGTAAGTGTATCTTTTGTCAAAAACAACACAATATCTCCTAACTTAATAAACCCAGTGGAAATATTTTAGTAACTAAACATTAAAGGTTAAATTTATTCTGAAAGTAAACCTCAACATTTTGTACATTCTTATAAAATAATTTTGTATGGCCATCATTAATTTGAAATTTCTTTAATTCGCTGTCCTGTAAAATTGTACGAAAACAGTAGCGCCTATTCGTGATTCGACCGACGAATTGTATAATTGTTACAAAACTGCATTAGTATCAAGTTTTAACACTCAATGTTGTGTATTAAAATATTTATAAACCTTTACATTATATGCTAAGCGAGTTGCAACAAATCACATCTATATCTAATAATTTAGCAATAAAATTTTTAGGTATAATGGATATCAAAACATCTAAACATTTAAATTTTTTTTGCTTCTCTATTTTCCATTTGTTTTGCGTTTTTCCATACGCTGTCAAAGACCATAAAATAAAAATTATTTATACAAAAACAAACTTTGTACAGCCCTACAATAAAAGGGCTCGGAGGTCGCAACGGTCCGTCTTGAGTGGACACCACTAATGTCCCACTCAAAGGGTTCTCGAGTATACACCTATTGTAAATGTTGTCACAACGACTTCAGACAATCTTCATGAATACCTCTTCACAGGAGATTCATTTTGAATGTAATAAGATTATAACATATTGATACGTAGTTTTCAATTCGTTCAATTCAATTCGACGTCTTTATTTCGTAGGATTACTACAGTAGGATTATATTCGTTGCAGTTGAAATACGTCAACAGTTAAAATATGTACGGTAGTATAATTTTTGACAAGCACATACAGTAATTAAAACACTCAGCCTTTAAAAACACTTTAGTCGTGAAAAACGATTGAAAGCCATATTTATAAAACAAGAAAAAGGAAAATACCTAACATCAAACGTCACATCATAAAAAATCGATCGTTCCTCAAAATTTGGCAAATCACTTAAGTCTCTGTTGTTCGTGGGCTTCGATTACATACCTACCATCGGGTGAAACACTTGCTCGTTTACCTTCTTATTTGTGATGTGAAAAAAATGTGATGTTCACGATATTAATACGAGGAATAAAAATAGTCTAACCGCATACAAAACTCGTCTCCGTAAAATTAGTGAATCCTTTTTGGGTCAATGTATACGTCTCTACAATAAGCTGCCCATTGGTATTAGAGATCTACCTATAAATAAGTTTAAAAAATGTATCAAAGCAAAATTATGTCAAAAAGGCAATTATTATACGGTCTCAGAGTATTTGGAAGATGAACATGCTTGGGAATAGAGGTTTCAATCTCCCACTGCTATTTGTAATGTAATTTTTGGTACCTTTTATTTAAGTTAAAATCAGATTGTAATTAGTATTTTTAATCTAGATTATATTGTAAATATTATTATTGAAAAAAAGACAAGCCCGCTGAGTTTCTTTCGCCGGATCTTCTCAGTGTGAGGCCACGATTCCGATCCGGTGAACTTGTATGGTTCATGTGAATAAAGATTATTCTGATTCTGATTCTGATTTACAAAAAAAATGTATTTTTAAAAAAATCAACGTTGAGATATAACAATTGATTATATTATATCGCACCATAATAACGCACCATTACCATCTTTGGTGTCTCTAGGCGGCGTGAATTTCTTACCATCAGGGAATCCGTCTGCTTGTTTGCCTTCCTATAACATAAAAAAAATTAACTTAAAACTGGACCCTCAGGCATCATACGTTCGCTTTGCCTGGCTGAGAAGATCTTTCCCTTTCTTTCCCTACACGTCATCATTTCCCCTTAAAGACTTAAGTTGAGTTTGTCGTGATAACTACGAATAAATCATCGACTTATTACAAGAACTCATTAACTGCGAAAAATGACTAAATATGTTTTTCATGGATGGATTCATTTTGACATATTCAACAATGCAAAAACTGAGTTCTAACTAATTTGCTTTAGGCGCTACGCAGCTTGCTATGACCGGACAATTACCAATCGGCTTGATTCCTTGGCGCTGCGTAGAAATGTTGGGTCCCTCAATGTTTTTTACCGCGTTTATCATTGGGAATGTTCTGAGGAGTTGTTTGGTTTAATTCCAGCCGCTGCTTTCCTCCTTCGACTTCGGTACAGATTTTAAAGTATAATGCCCATCATCTTGATGCGTGGCGATCTACAAACTGTGCAATTCTGAAGCCATTTTTTACCTCGCACAACACCTTTGTGGAATCAGTTAAAGAGGACGGTATTTCCAAACAGTTATGACTTAGGAACCTTAAAGAAAAGAGCGTACTTATTCCTTAAAGGTTGCCAACGCATCTATGATACTCCTGGTGTTTCGGATACCCGTGGGCGGCGGTGATCACTTTCCTTCAGGTGATACACTTGCTCGTTTGATTCCTCTTGCATTAAAAAATGTTGAAATTACCGTTTATTTAAGAATAATGAATATGTCACTTAATGACTTCTTGCAATAAGCCGACGAAATGTTTT
>NJDD01001097.1:82447-94768 GCA_002245505.1 Calephelis nemesis | reverse complement strand
TTACTGCGTTAGCACTTATTTTGTGTCCCGGCCGAAAATTTTGTAAGCATAGTAAGTGACTTACTAAATTTAGTAAGTACTTACTTCGGCCGAACACGCCCAATGTATATAAACATATCATACGGTTTGATTTAAGCGCCACCTTTAATGTAATACCTGGACTAGAGTTAGCACTGACTAACGTCTGACACTGATAAATAAACTGTAAATGAAATCTAAGATATATATTTTTTATCTAGAGATGTTTCATTATTTTTTTTTATCATAGGAGTAAATCAATGAATCAATAAAAATTTGAAGTTACTAATTAATGTGTTCAAGGTAAAAAAATTTAAATCTATTAACATTTTTGTTTTTGTTTATTTAGTAGGTATCAAAGAAAATTGTTTGTTTTGGTCTATGGCAACTGTGTGCCTATTGCTAATGTTGCTAACATAATACAAATAATACAAATTACGTATATATTTTAATGCATTTATTTCATCCACAAACATACACTAATTCAAGTCTTAAGTCAAGAAAATTTTCTATTGAATGACAAACATGTCGACTTGATAAAATTTCGTTTTGGTTCACGAATAAACATGAGTGTAGCCAAGAGCAAGAAGAGTGTTCGCATGGAACTGTAATTGTCCAAGTGAACATAAATCGTTTTAGACGACCGTGTGCTTCATATGTTAGGTGTGGACAAGAAGTTAGTACAAAGAAATGAAGGTTTTAAAAATGTTTGGAGTACCTACAGAACTAAGCAGAACAAATTTTCTCAATGTTTTAGATCTAAGTAAATCTGTCTCTGGCCATTATATATTTTTGTTTTACCTTATTGCCTCACCTCTGCTATAACTACAGGAACTTAAGAGTCATACCGATTTGAATAAAACAATATAGGATATTAGGATGTTGTTTTTCTAACCTCCTCTATACAAAATCCTGATTAAATCCTTGCAAATAAATACACCTGATATTTTTATTCCTTATTAGCGCACAATAATTTCAAGTGTGTTAATGTGTAATATTTTAAATAAATAAATATTTTTGAAACAACTTCTTGACATAACTTGTTCATATTTCACCTTAATTTAGTTTAAATTTAAAACAGAAACTTTTGAAAAGTCACATACTTTACACATTTGTGGCAACATGTAATAACGTACCTACTTGTATAAAGGATAGTTACTAAACTACTAAAGTAAGAATATGATATAATATTATAGCGTTAGCAGTTAAATGATTATAAAGAGCTGGTAACAAAATAAAAAGGAAATGACTACATCGTAGATGTCTAGGACTTCATTTTACTGTGTCCTGTCAGTGGTGATTAATTTAAGTTTAATTTTAGAGAGAAAAGATTGTGCAGGCAATGTTGCCACTTTAGCATGTTTTAAGCTAGATTTAACACATTTTTATGTCATTAAAGACATTTCATTGTCGTTTAGCAGCAATTTTTTTTGTCATAAAAGTTCAAATATTTGTTTTGTAAAATTATTATTTTTTCGATCTATGTAGATAATGTACCGAAAAATTTGATAATTATACCTACTTTTTCAACTTAGGTTTGCAGATAAGTTAAAAAATATACATTAAAAATCCTTAGTCTTCTATATCCTTAGATAATTGCAAATAAGTGGTATCAAATGGCACATAGCTATTAGAGAAAATATGTTATGGTATCAAGGAAAAAAGTGTTTATAGTAAAATATTTGTAATAATTATTAACTATTTCAAAACCGTGCGAAGCCGGGGCGGGCCGCTAGTAAATGATGATGACTGGTTATGAATGTAAACAATTTGAATAAATTTCCCCAAATAAAATCATTTCATTTCATTTATAATATATGCTGATACGGTTGTACGTACTGGCGTAACCTAGTTTGATATTCCAAGACTAAGAGGAAGGAAGGTGATAATTGAAACGTTTAAACTTTTGAGAACTCCTTTGTATGAAAAGAATTACAATGTGGTAAAAACCAGGAAAGTTTGCAGAAATCGTGACACGTGGCTTTTGAAACGCTCTACCTACATTTCAATCCCTTCAAGGGAAGTGTTTTGTGAAGAAATGTATGTATATATATATGTGCACGTATGCGTATTCTACTTGCATTGTATCAATTTAGTACCAAGTAATTACATTATTATTTAATAAAATTTAAAAAAATACAGGGTTTTCTCAAATAGGTTAACGAATCGGAATACGTATCTTAAAACAAAAAATCTACTATGAAAAAATAAAAATAAAAAAGTTTATGTATGTACGACTACTAATAAAAAATACTTATTCTCTGTGTGTCTAACAGGCGCTTGCCAATGTAATGTATGCTAGTTAACCTCCAGGCTAGAATATATAGAATGTGAAATACCTACACTAGACAACAACAAAACAAACAAATAAACACATGCAATGTGAAATATGAAGGAAAAATTTTATAAAACAAATGACTTAAAAATAAACTGCATTTTTATTAACCTACATGTCATAGTCCTACCACATTGAGATAATCTTATTTCAATATTTTTCGGACACATAAATGAACAACTTGGCCTACAATTGAGTTACAATGTACTTGAAATAAAATAATGGAAAACCTGAAGGCCCCGAAGATCCAGTAGGCTGGATTAAATTAAAATTATTGCTTATCTTGAAAAAGAAAAGTAAAACGTAACACACCTTTCTAGAGCTATAATGGTACTGCGCCTCTAAAGTCTCATACTGGTGTATGCCAGATGTCTGTCTGATAAAAAGTATCTTTAGCTACTTTGTGAAAATATATTTCCTGATAGTATTCCATAACCAACAAATACAATATCCTTAACTCTAATAATATATTAAAACTTTTGTTTATGTATGTAAGTAAAAACATATCATAAAACGCAATTTATTTAAGTTCAGTGGAGGTTTCATGTTAATTGATTCGTTTGAAGTCACTCAATAGTAGCAAAATTTACTCCAAAAAAATTCAATCCTCTTAAACAATTTTTGATCACACTTGAATAGGCTAAGTCAGTTGCCTATAGACAACTGCACTGTGTGTAGGTATAATTTGTTATGACTTATAGTGTGGCAATACTGGTCTATGGTAAGACCGGAGCCGTCAACCGTCATTGGTCTGTCAAAATATATCCATTGATCAAACTTGTTTATTTTGCAAATAATTTGTAAATCTACAAAAAGTAAAACGAAAACTTCATAGTATTTTTATAGGCTCAATACCGTGTATTATTGTTTGTGATATAATGTTGTAACGCATCAAAATGAGACGAGGTCACCCAGGAATTGGTGGATGGCGTAATGAAAATCCCAGACATTTTAGACCCAGAAACGGCGGCAATCCACATTTCAGACCATCTAGAACCTATTCAGGATTAGAAAATCCAAGGTAAGTTATAAAATGAAACATTTGAGAGAGTACAGTCAAAATAAATAAAACAATAACATGCTTCATTCGTGCGCTATCTTGATCAAAAATACAATATTTTTTTCTTTTTTTATTATTATAAATTGACATTTGAAAAACTTAACATACGTGCATGGAATTTCCTTGATTTGCCTAGAAACTACATTAACAACAATCAATATTGTATTTGTTTAGATTCCCGCCTCCAGGTCCAAGGTCAGCCAGACCACACTCCTATAATTCACACCAAGACAATGGTTCAAAACATACAGATAATATTGAAAACTCCCGATACAGATTAAACAGGTACAATTCTTATGACAGGCATGAAAGATCACATTTCAAAGACAAGTATCATATACCTCCCTTTCCACGAGACCGACATTCTGATGATGCCAGAAATAGAGATGGAAATTTGCAAAAGAACACAAGAAAAGTTGAATTTTATCATACTAATAGTATGGGGGATGTAGATCACCGACAGCTATTTTCAAATAGAGAATCAGTAAACTTTAAACCAAACCAAATATCCCCTTGGAAATCAGAAAACAATGATTATAATTCCAGTGAAAATGCTCCCAACATAATGCCTTGGAATGATATAGATATTCGTAAGATGCCAACACATGAATATTCTGGTCATAGACCTCCTGCATCTGATCATTATGGATGTAATCCTACTGACACAATCTCTGAACAGTCATTTAATCATACTGCAGATGAAGCAGTGGACATAATAAGAAAACGGATATTAATTAGACACGAAGCACATGCCTCCAACAATGTTGATAATAACACTAATGAAGGAGACATTCAGCATAGTGAACAACATGACAATATTGATACTAAAGAACAACCGGTGAGAAAACGAATTCAAAGACAAAAACAGATTAGCCAAAATAATTGTGCAAAAATTAAAAATAAAATAGTTCATCAACTTTTTAAAATGGATAAAGGAAAAATTCATAAGTTATTGGATAACCCAAATTCTTCAACTAAGTTTGAATATGCCATTAGTAGCTTAATAAATGAGTCGCAGAACAGTTACAATAGGCATTTAAGATCAGTTGCGGAAAAATCACTATCATCATCAAGTTCTGATTTTATTGAAAATGATAACAATACTATATATGAAGATACATTTTTGAAACAAATGCAGTTCATATTAGATCCACAAGATACTGTATTTCTTGAAGATATAAAACCAATTGTGATGGCAGAACTAAGTAAAGTTTTACAATTGGAAGATTTTGAACATAGAATGCCAGAAGAGTCTGCATTACATCAGTATACAGATAATGATTATAGAACCTCCGAGTTACCCATATCTCATCAGTACAGTGAGAGTGAATCAGGAATGCCAGAGGTATGCACTTCTTATTCATATGGAGATGAACATAAACCAGAGTTGATAAATCCTCTCAAATTCAAAGAGAGTACAGATAAGAGCATGACCCTAAAGTATCAACATAATGAACATAGATTGCCAGAAGAAAGAAGTTCTCACTATGGAGATAATGACACAAATCAAACTTATACATTAACACAATATAATGTGGTTCATCATGAAAATTTCCAGAGTGACCCCTTACAGGTTGATTTCTCCAATGATTCATTTGGTGGCAACGAAAGGCAAACACAGTATTCTGATTCAAAACCTCTATATCAAAGGAGAAGTAGAAGTTTAAGCCAAAACATTGATACATCTGAGAATTCCATAAGAGAATTCCAGTTCGGTGAATCTCAAAGCACTCATGAAGAAGATCACATCAAAGAACAACTTCTTTTTAATGCTAATGTTGAACAATGCTCTGAGGATGATGATCCATTTGAAGAATTGGACAAACAATATCATGTTGCTGTAGATCATGATTTCATTGAACGAGATATCATGTCTAGTCCAAAACAAGAAAGTGTAGTCATAGAAACAAAAACTCCAGAGAAGATTTCGTCAGGTTTAAAAACGGAAGAAGTAAATCAGCCTTTGAAATGTCCACCACTAACAACATTAACTAACATGAATTCAAGTGAATCTAGTACAAATGACAATATTGTTCCTCCAGACACCAATCAAAATTTGACCTCCAACGATTCACTTACAAATTCCACACCTGTGAAAGATCCAGATAAGAATAAGAAAAAACCACCCTTTACAAATGAGACACATAAAGAAACAAACCAATCGTCTGTTACAAAAAATCCTGAAACTACATATCTAGTTAATTCTAGAAAAAGATCAGTTGATCAAAGACCATCTCATCGTAAAGAAAAACGTAAAAAAAGTGAACCAACTCAAACTTCCGAATCAAGTAAGAAAATTTTGAATAAAAACATTATAATTAATGTTAATGATTGTGCTAAAAATTCATCTGAGAGTTTTGAATCTCCTCAGTCAATATTTAATTTATTTTTCTCTAAAGAAAACAGTAAACCTACTTCTAAGGATAACAAGAAAATAAGTGTTAATAAAAGTCATACAGAGAAACATACTAAAAAGAAAGAATCTTCAAAAATACCTGATGAAAAAGATAAAACATCCAGAAAAAAGTCAAATTCTACATCAAGTCATTCCATAAGTCCTAAAGATATAACTAGCCCTAATAACAATAATAAGTCACCTGTAAAGTTAGGAGATAATAGGACTACACTTAAAACAATAGACATGTTTACTGAGCAAACAAAAAAGGTTAATGTACATCATGCTCATAGAAACACTGCATTCATACCTAATGATAAAGTTGTAAATAAAATAAAAACAGTGCCACTAAATTATTACAATAAGAAATTATCTAAGAGGCATGTTGCAGTACAAGCAACAGAAACTAAATCTTCTACCTCAAGATTTTGCCAAACAGTTAACAAAACCTTTTCAGTAAAAGCAATTCAAACAGACCCAGTTACTTTTGTTAAATCAGGACCAAAATCAAGTGACACCTTCGAAAGAATGAAAGAAATTGATTTGGAAATACAAGTACTTTTGCAAGAGAAATTTAAATTGTATAGTACTCTTGAATCTAAAGATTCCAATAGCAGCAGTTTACAAAACTTGGGTATGGCTGTTTTAAATGTTAATCCTTTTGATGGACAAAACATGGATGCTACAGAAAATGTATTATCTGAGGATACTATTGTTGATGATTTTGCAAATATTCCAGTTGAAGACCTGGAACAAATAGCTCTGGAAAGTGTCCCAGACACAAATAGCAATAAATCTTCAAAACATCAACGAAAGAAAAATGTTTCATTTTCTGAGACTGTAACTACTCCAACTACATCAACCAACAAAAGAAATAAAAAATCAAACACACCTAATATATCTTTAATTGAACAAATTATTACGGATGACAGGCCTTTGGAAGATATAATATCTTTAGATGATTTAGAAGTCACACCTACTAAAACTAAAAGGAGTACAAAAAAAACGAAAAAGCCAACTAAGAAAAAGCTAACAAAAGATCAACAAAAAAGTAGACTACTTTCAACATCTGTAAGCTCAAAATGTGATACGCCTCTAAGGAAATATCAAATAAGAGAATGTTCAGTAGTGTTAAGGAAAATAGACATGAACAAATATTTAAAGACAGAAGATTTGTCTCAATCCAAACCAAATGTTGAACATTCACAAAGTAATTATAACACCGACACAACCCCAACAGAATCTGAATTTTTGTTTGAAGTCCCGGTGGTAGAGACACATGACCAAATAGTTGAAGAAACTGTTGTAACTGATATTCAGTTTGATATGTTAGATGTATCAGAAGATATTGTAATTGGTGAAAGTTGTGAAGAAAAATGCATCGAGGATAAGGAAGCAGTTGAACAAGTACCTGTGCCTGTATGTGATGAAATAATACTAGGTAATAGTCAGTCATCCGTGGAAGAGTTACCACATACTGTAGCCCAAGAAGATGAATGCAAAGTATATGACTACTCGGCAGATGAGAATCTACGAAGAGATTCTGTATCTGTAACTACAAATGGTGATGCTGTTCTTGCTATTGAGGTAATTAAAAAAAACATAATTTTATTTCCTAAGTGGATGAAACAGTACATCCGAGTTAAGCAGCTTACCCAGATTAGTACCATTGCTTGACCTATTCCTGCCACCATAGTATCAGTGGCCGTCACTATTGTGTTCCATGCTGGAGGATAGTGTAGCCAGTGAGTTGGACACATTGCTTGAGATATTACAAAAGAGCAACCATTAAAAAACCTTAACTTAAAAAATCATTATTTTATTATCTCAGATGAACTAAAATATCAGAAACTATGGTCCTGATTTTAATTAAATTTCGTCACCCACTCAAGATGTAAGTACTTCACAACACTTAACTACCAATTCTCTTCTAATTTTAATGACGGTAAAACAGAAAAAAGTGAGGCAACTCTGGTTCCTCTGCCTAACTCTTCGTGTATACAGAAGTGAACATAAGATACAATAAAATAAAACATGTACACTTGTATATATGTATGTATGTTTTCTATAGAGCATTGGAAACAACTTCCTGGCAGCAAGTCTTGATGGAAATGTATACTACTATAGTGGTGATGGAAGACTTATCACCACGCTGCGAGGGTCGAACCTGGCAGTTACATGTCTAACTATAGCCAAGGAGAAATTTGGAACCACTGTGTACACAGGATCATTGGACTCCAGGATAAGATATTATGATCTAGAGGTATGTTCAGTTATTCACTTTTATTTTCAAACGAGCTGAGACACATTTATTTAACTTACAACAGGTTTTTGTGAGCTGACAGGGGAAAATCAAATCGTTTGTTTTTTTTAACTGACGTTTTTTTCTGCTTTCAACTGTATGTTTTTTTAATTTTCACATGTTTGGTACATGAGTACTCATTCAATAAAAAAACAATTTTAATGTTTTTTTTAATTTAAATTCTGCTGATATTAACACTATATTCGCATTTAAAAAAAAGAGCTATATACTTGTATAAACCGCCTTGTTTGTCAAGTGGCTAGCGTACACGCCTAACTACACCAATCAACCGCGAGGCTCGGTTCGATTCCCGACAGGGGCAGGCATTTGTGTGATGACCATTTAAATGTCTGCATTTCCGGGTCTGGGTGTTTATTAAATTTATTCTGGTAAATATTTAAGTATTTCTATGTATTAATATCGTTGACTAACACCCATAACACAAGCATATAATTATCTTACTTTGGGGTTAGTTTCAATTTGTGGAACTTGTCCAGGAATATTTATTTATTTATTTATAATCTTAATGTAAGGAAAATTTCTAACAAAAAAAATCAGAAATAAATATTTTAATCACAACTTCTTAATATATTTGCGAGAATTTAATATACGTTAAAAAAAGTTAGTGTTTGCGATTCACCCACGATAGAAGTGAAACTCTCTTCTCTCGATCAATCTCTACCAATCTATATCAGTCTCGAAAAATCTTTATCAATGTATATCAATCTCGAACAGTGTCTCTCAATCTCTATCTCTGTCAGTCTCCCTCTATAAGAGACATAGAAAGAAGCATGCAGCAAACAAACAAACATTACATCTCTAAATAAAGTAAATTGACAAAGGAATGAGGTGAATATATATAATCCTACACATTTTTGTATTTATATCTCACACCTGTCGTTTTACTGTTGCATCCGGTTTGAAATCACAACGATTCTAAAGAAGTTTCACTTCAAAAAACTTCAACAGGTTAAAATGTGATGAACACGATTTAAATAAAAATAATTTAGCAGTATTGATTGATTGAGAAAACTTGTCTCAGTTAAATAATTCATGGGTCATACATTGGTGGTAATTCCACTGTTGACAAACTAAACTTATTTTCGACGCATGCTATCTTTCTGAAATGAAACAAAAACAAAAGAGATGGAACGTTTTAGACACGTCAGATTAGTCCGAACATGTCAAATCGCGATGTTTTTAATCGACGTTTTCCGAGTAATAGTTTAAACGTCTGTAGAAATGACTAATTGAATTTAACTGTCTAATTTGACAGCGCTAAAAGTGTTTTGTCTCTTTCTGTTTATTTCGTTGAAAGAAGACAGCGATAACTTAAAATTAGTTTAGTGAGTGCGCAACAAAATTACCACCATTGACGTTTCTACAGTAGGCTTTAGATACATTAAAGAGAAGAATCTTCTGACGATAATTAACACAACAAAAAAATAATGATCAAAATTGGTCATTGTAGCGATGACCTTGGGGATTTATCACTACATAGTATAGAATATCAAAGTCGCTTCCTCTATCTCTATGTCCCTTTGTATGCTTGAATCTTTAAAACTGCGCAACGGATTTTGATGCAGTTTCTTTTAAGAGATAAAGTGATTGAAGAGGAAGGTATATATGTATATTTCATAACCGTGGCCGGGGCGGGCCGCTAGTTCTTATATATTATATCATACTAGTTTCTGTCGCCTCTGTGATCTAGCGGTCCGGCGTCGGATTTGACTTCTTGAAGTCTCGGGTTCAAGCCCCGGGTCGGTCAGCAAAAAAAACCAGAGAATGTGTATTTTCAATTTTCTAATAAAAATGACGTTGCCCAGGTTTGGATAAGTGCCCGGTTGGCGATAAGCTTGCGGGACTTAGTGTCTTCGGCTAGTCGTGGGTGCCTTGGTTGTGCCTCTGCCTACCTCTTCGGGGATATGGGCGTAAAGATCATTTCCTAGTTTTTTTTCATAAGATCCTTCTCCATACAATAAATGACATAAAACAAAGAATTAACGAAATCGGTTCACCCGTTCGGGCGATGTAATGTGATGACCATGGAAAATAAGTATACATAGATATACTTACTTATTGTAATAAGACTGTAATCCAGTGTTACCAACCCTACTGTTTTAACAGTAGATTTACTGTTTTTGACGTGACAACACTGTTTTCTGTTTTAGTAAGATTTTCTACTGTTTTTTATGCCAGTGTTATTAATACAAATCAAAGGCATTTTACATACAAAATCTGAAATAGACGAATGTTACGCATTTGATGCTACTGAAAATCATATGAAAAATTTTAATAAAAGGATGTACGATTTTAACAAAAACAATGAAACAGAAAATGTTTAGGATAGAGTAATACACAACAATGAACAATGTTTGTAATTATTTTGATCACCTGTTTTAATGAATAATATAATTATGTTGTTTTTTATATATATATTATATATACTTAATAAAAAAAATGTGTTAAAGAAGTACTACTGGTACTATTGCAGTAGGTAGTTTCATTAACTTATACATCTATATAACTAATTCTATGTCCCAATTGAAAGGTTTTTGAGATATGTTGGTCCGTGCTGGTCCGGGCTCCTTTGTAGAATAGACCATCTGCCTTCCTGTGCCAGGCAGCTCGTAAAAGGCGAGCATAGGCTTGCCGTCACTGACACCGTGACATCTGACTAGGTGGTAGAGTTTCGCAGCGACTCACCCGGATCGGTACCCCCGCCTTACCTATTCCTACCGCCATAACGTCATGACGTGTTCCGGTTCGTAGGGTAAGGTAGCCGGTTAACTTACTTTTGCTCGAGGCCTAACATCGCGGCCTCTGTTTGGCAACGCACCATTACCACCTTTTGTGTCTCTAGGCGGCGGAAATTTTTTACCATCAGGAAATCCGTCTGCCGACACACAGACCGAGTGTTTACTGGATATTTTGTAATAAAATTCTTCTTTCACGGCTTATGAGACTAGCTCGGTCTTTTAAAATTTATACCACGTTTTGAACACAATTTAAACCACGCACATTATAAACCACGTTTTATTGAAATTTAAAAGACAGCAAAACCCAATAATAGCGAAACAATTTTTCTTAAGTGTGAAAAGCCCAACATTCTAATAATTTGAAAAATGCATTTTGTAACTACACTACGGAAAAAGAGAAGCTGTAAGGAGGAATAAGACAGCTATATCCCTCCATTATTTGCTATGCGATTTTTTTTGCTTGTAATTGCAATAGACTTAGCGATGATGGCAGACTGACAAAGCGGACCCACGAATAACAGTACCGCCCCATCAGGCCGCGCGCATACTTTGGAGTTTGGGTACTGTATAGTGGTAACGGTCGAACTATAGTCGTTTTTTAATTATACATATTAATCGCCTCTTAACTTGACTTCTTGAGGTTCGATTCCAGAGTCAGACAACAAAAAGAAAATGTGGTTTTTCTAATAATAAAAAATTTGCTCGGGATTGGATATGTGCCCGGTTAGCGCTATGCTTGCCACCTATCACATTATGGGATTTTAGAGTTTTCAGCTATTCTTGGTGCCCTGGTTGTGCCTCTGCCTACTTCATCGGGGATATGGGCGCGAAGATACTTAATAATATATACTACTAGGATGTAGCTAAAATTTATGTGGGACCATATCTAAATCATTTGCTATATTTCGAAAGAAGAATTATTTATACGCGACGTTTTAACTAACAAAAAAGTTCGAGTTGATTTTGCAGTTTTACCGTGCTTGATTATTGTCAAAATGTATTTTTCTGTACTTGTTACCCAAGTGTACCTAGCTTATACTGTTACAATAATTTTAATAGACTAAGAATAAAACTATCAGAAAAATTACCTTTTTAAATTCTACCTACCCAGTATAAGAATAAAAGGAGCATTTTATATTTTTTACTGGCTGTTAACCGCGGCTTCGCCCGCGTCGTCTACTAATTTAATATTTAGCTCTCCAACACTGCTCGTTAAAATTTTAAGATGAAATGTAGCCTATATAGCTATTCAAAGTTTAATCTATTTTTTTGTAAATATTAAAATCAATGCAGCAATTTTGCCGTCAAAACTGAACATACACTTTCTTTTCTAATTTCACCTCAGATAAATCGTAGGAATACGTTATTTTGTTTACAGTTTTATCTGCACTTCGGCAAATCCTGTGAAATTAAATTAGTTAATCCTGTGAAATAAAATAAAATTAGTTATGG
>NJDD01001097.1:23937-34756 GCA_002245505.1 Calephelis nemesis | reverse complement strand
AGAGCATTTAGTTATGATATTGGAAGCATAAAAGTAGACAGATTTTCTGATTGTGAGAATTTCACGCCGTCTAGAGACACCAAAGATGGCAATGGTGAGATTCCAACCTGAGGCTGGGATGTCAAGCCCCGAGCAAAAGTAAGTTTACCGGCTACTTTACTCTACGAACCGGAACATTTCAACAGCAAGCGCTGACGTTATGGAGGCAGGAATATGTAAGGCAGTGGTACCGATCCGGGTGAGTCGCTGCGAAATTCACCTCCTAGTAAGTTGTCACGGTGTTAGTGACGGTAAGCCTATGCTCGATTTTTACGCGCTGTTTAACTCCTGTTAGATGGTAGATGGTCTATTCTACAAAGGAACTCGAGCCAACACGGGGGAAAATATTACAAAAATGACATTATTTTATATTTAGCTTAGTAACATAATGTAGATGCATTAAAAACATTATTTTTGAAATGCAGTGTATCAGTTCAAACGTTTTGTGTCTATGTTGCATCAACTTTATATACTCTAATAAATTTAATTTTATTGTAGTACAATATGTATGAGTATTTTATTGTTGAAATATAAATACTCTTTAGCAAGAGGTTATAGATGTCCGACACCATATTCAGAAACAACGATGTTGATAACGGATGACAATTGTCTAATCCACTTTTAGCAATAGAAATACGCATACAGCCACATTTCTACCAAAACCTACCAAGTTAAACAGTATTTAACTAAGCATTGTCAAAATGAACTTTATGAATAACAAATTTTTAAACAATGCTTAAGGCTTAATCAAATGATTAGTTAAGCAATGTTTAGGTTACTTAACTATTTTTTATGAATAAGGCAGTATGTTTTTCTTTAATATATATATTTTTTTTTATTAATAATAAATCTTAAATTTGGGTACTATCGACAGATAGTACTCAAATTTAAGATTTTTCGAACTTTTAAAAGTTCATTTCTTTAAAAATATTAACTTTATCGTGAAAAGTTATAAGATATTTTTAATTGGTATTTCAATAAAGAATATAAAAAAAATGTCCGGTTGAAAAATAACAATTCCTTGCAATTGTTTAAACAATTTCGGTTTAAACAATATGTCACCGGGTCGCGCCTTAGCAACATGAGGATCGCATAAAAAAATTGAGGTGGAATAGTTTTCGGTACTCATGCGCCGATTCCTCCTAGTATATATATCTTTATGGGTCAAACTCAATTGAAGGGTTGAGTTCGAGAACAGTTTAACTGATTTTTTTCAAAAATTCGAGATTGCTAGTATCAAAAATATTGAATATTAATTAAACCTACATAAAATATCATAATTATCTCAGTTCTAATATAAAAATTGATTACATCGCTAAAAACTCTTTTAACTTTTAACAAGCGCCAGGTTTGTGGTGATTTCCTTTAGTAGAATTGAAAATAATGCTCCCAATGTTTTAAATGTCATTTACGTCAAATCACGTATTTGTTAGTTAAACCATTCTCGAACTCAACCCTTCAATTATTTTTAGAAATCTAACATATTTCCAATACCTAATAAAAAAAACTCTATGTAGTTCTTTATAATATAAACTCCCAAATCATTCCCCTCCACCTACATAACTTGCTTGAAAAGAGTACGTCGTTTTTCTTCACATGTTACTATAAGTTTTGTAAGCTAATAAAAAGTATTATTTCAGTTACCTCCATATTGGACATGCTAAAGCAGCTTTATTAAATCAGTACTACCAACAAGCTTTTGAAGGAAAACTTATCATGAGATTTGATGATACTAATCCCGCTAAAGAAAATGCTGAATTTGAAAAGGTAACAACTCGTAAGTCTAATTAGTTGAAATTGCACGTTTTTTCACTTGTATCTTTGTAATTTGTATGTATGTATGTATATATCTCTACAAAAAACATATGAGGTAACTTTTACATACCTCATAATATGTTTCTTGTGATTGAGGATAATAGATTTGTTTAATCTTAAATAATGCTAGATATATAAATTAAAAAAAGATAAATATTCCAGGACAAATTACACAAACAGTGACCTAACCTTAAAAATGCAAATTATGTGCTTGCCATGTAATCAATTGTCTAGCACCTCAGACAACGGTACTAGTAAAAACGGCGCTAAACGATATTAATAAAATAATTTATGAGTTTTTTTTCTTCTATGTCTGCTTCTATGCCTTGTATGTCTTCTGTGTCATATACACACAAAATACATTTTCTGTTGAATGTTCTTATCAAATGATAGTGCACTTCAAAATGTGCCTATATCATGATTCCTGACTGTAATAGCAACAAGATTTGCCAGTCCTATTAAATAAATAGATTTATTAACAATAATGTTTAAGTCAGTGTAATATTAATTTATGTTTTAGGTGATATTGGAGGATGTTGAGATGCTTGAAATAAAACCTGATATGTTTACTCACACATCCCAGTACTTTGATCTAATGATTGAATTGTGTGAAAAACTAATTAAGGAAGGGAAAGCCTTTGTAGATGACACCCCAGCAGAACAAATGAAAAATGAGAGGGAGCAGAAAACCGAAAGCAAAAATAGAAATAATTGTAAGTGAAGACTGTATTTTTGTCACGAATCTAGCTTTCTCCATACTTATTTTTAGGCTTCATCTATAATTTACATAAAAGACTGATATAGATGTTGAAATCTATATACATAAAAGAAAGTCGTGTGCGTTACACTATTCATAACTCAAGAACGGCTGAAGCGATTTTGCTGAAAGTTGAAGGCAAGAGTGAGGTGAGTGATTGACGGGCGAGCTTAGAAACAGGAGACAAACAAATAATAATTTATCCTGTTCAACTGTGAAGAAACCAGGAAAATCATATTTTAATTTTTCTTATACAAACGTAACGGTAAGTTCGCCAGAACAGCCAGTTTAAAATAAAAAGGTCTCTGTCTTTACAATGAAGAGATTCGAGGGAAAATAATTGGTATTTAGATGAAGTCTTAAGTTCTCTACAAGAACTTTTTTGTTTTGGAATTAATTCTTTGTTGATTTATTATCGCATCATGCTAAAAGTAGTGATTGAATAATTTGGTTACTTATTAGCATATTGATAAATTTAAGGATAGGGTCTTACTTGAACTGACATTTATCAAAGTTAAGTAAAAGCGTATACTTTTAATTCGAAGTAAAATCACCGGCGTATTTCGAAATTTGTGATTGTTATTGTTGTTTGCAATTTCTCTTATTAGATTTTTAAATCACAATGTTAACATACTTATATACATAGCTTATTAATTTGATACGATACACCCACACATGACACAAATGACTTATTTTTATACATAAAAATATATCATGTTTAACATGTTAACAAATTACGAAGATGACGTTTTGACATTATATATTGTTGTATATTAAAATAACATAAATTTAAATTAGATTCTTGTTTTACAGCTGTTGAGAAAAATCTTCAGCTTTGGGAGGAAATGAAAAAAGGTAGCGATGTGGGAATACAAAACTGTGTGCGTGCTAAGATTGATATGCAATCGGCCAATGGATGCCTTCGGGATCCTACAATATACAGATGCAAACCTGAAATACATCCACGAACTGGGGACCAGTACAAGTACGTACATTTTATTTTAAAAATATAAAGGCTTAATAAATTTATTTTTATGTATAGGAACCATACATAGGTGTTACTAATTGACCAACCATGAGGTTCAGGTTTGATTCTCGATTGGGGCGGGCGTCAAGATCTTTGTATTTCTGGGTCTTAATTGATTCAGGTACTTATTCAAGTAGCTCTATGTCTTAATATCTTTGACACCATAACACAAGCATGTAATTGAATTAGTTTGGGGTTAGATCAATTTATGTAATTTATTCAAGAATATTTATAACAGTGAAATCCTGACAGAAGTGGAATATTGACATCGAAGGGAGTTGGCAAACACGTCATTATAAGCGGACGTCATACAAAGGATTTGCTATGAAGAAATCGTGATAATAATACTGCAGCCTTTAATGCCTCTTCTGCGGTAGAACATGGTTCTTTCTTGGCTTCCTCTTCTCCATCAATTTCAAGTTGTTCCTTAGCATTAATTTTCTGTACGATAACGTCACCGGGAACCACCGAATATTACCGGAAGCGTAAGAAGCCATGTTGGTAAGTATAACCAGAAAAAAGTTAATAAAAATGGGTCATAATAACCGAAATGTCACTTTAAGCAAAGTTATTATAACCGACTCTTTTTCAAGAATTTCACATGAAAACCAAACTTCGTAGTCACATATAACGTAATATTATAATAGGCGGGTGGTCAATACAATATGCGGTGTCATAATAAATGGATTCTACTATATTTATTTTGCTACAAAATAAAATTTGAAGTATACATAAAAATAAAAAATTGTCCTGTTGCAGAGTATACCCAACATATGACTTCGCTTGTCCCATTGTCGATTCTATAGAAGGGGT
This sequence comes from Calephelis nemesis, assembly GCA_002245505.1. NCBI lineage: Eukaryota > Metazoa > Arthropoda > Insecta > Lepidoptera > Riodinidae > Calephelis > Calephelis nemesis. Next base: position 30,305 of record NJDD01001097.1, on the reverse strand, counting down.
GACACATGTCCTGCGCACTATGGAGTACCACGATCGAGATCCTCAGTTCTACTGGTTTATTGACGCGCTGGGGTTGAGGAAGCCCTACATTTGGGAGTACAGCAGGTAAGGCAGTTTCAGTAAGTGCCTCACACTCGAATCAAACAGATTATTCTTTGACCTTCAAATAATTATATCTTACAGTTTATATATATTATATCAATGTACACTTTTCGAGAAAAATAAATGAAGAAACTAATGGTCTCAGTTTTTAAAACTTTCACTTTTAAACATTTATTAAAAAAAACATCTTGTCTTTTTTAATAGTAACGGTTTGATAAATACAGTATATATTTAAACTGACCTTTAAAAAACTTGTTTGTTACTTATTTGATAAAAACTTTTTAATTTATTAAATACCTGTTTTTTTAAATGGTTAATAATAAAACAATTATGCAATTTTCACTTACAGATTAAGCATGACAAATACGGTTTTATCAAAGAGAAAACTAACGTGGTTTGTAGAGCAAGGACTTGTTGATGGATGGTGAGTCGATTTTATGTTATTATATCCACATATCCCAAAGACAATGCCTACTAGATTGCCACTGGGATACTGTGGATTGTTATGAAAACCCACATACTCAAGTCTGTTCAGGCATTTAGATGTGACAGGCAAAGTAAACAAACATATTTTATAGAACTTGTGTACTTGTACATACACGACACATGTAAACATTATCCCTATAGACAACGCGAACCCTATATGTTTCCACCTGTCTGGATTTTATTAATTATTGTATATTTGTTATTATATATTTGTTAGGAATGAGCGCGAGGGATGTGAATATCATATTCATATTAACATATTCGCGACCGCCGCACGTTGTACCTTTTGTATCTCGAGTGTACCGTCATATGCTCTGTTCATTAAAAAATTAAAAGTCGTTTTTATTTTAAAATTTTATTTTCCACTAGTCGGTTACAATCTCTTTTATTGTAATACGTAACAACTTTTGAATGATTATTAAAGTTATTAAAAGGGACCCTAATCATCCATACCTACTAATGTTACAACTATAAAAGAGTTTTTGTCTGTTCTACTTTCACGTCTCAGGAAAGCTATGTTATGGTGTATGTTTGTACGTGAATATAGGAGGCTTGAGAGTTTTTATCCCTATGCCTAAACGGGTTCCCGCGGGAGAACTTAATAATTTTGAAACGTGTACGCAGTAGCGGATGACATCAAGTTTTGTATATTTTTGCTGTCATTGACCTTTGAGCTTCATTGGTACATGTGAATAGCCAGATTAAGAGATCGGTAATATGTATTTTAGGGACGATCCTCGCATGCCAACAGTGCGTGGTGTGTTGCGCCGCGGCATGACGGTGGAAGGCCTGAGACAGTTTATCCAGGCGCAGGGCTCCAGCAGGTCCGTAGTCTTTATGGAGTGGGACAAGATCTGGGCCATCAACAAGAAGGTACGCTCTTTATTTTAATCTATATCCTTAAGGGTTTAGGGATTTGATATATGCCCGGTTGGTGATAGGCTTGCCACCTATCACATTGTGGGACTCAGTGTCTTCGCGTAGTCGTGAGTGCCTCGGTTGTGCCCTGAAGAGGTTGGCAGCTACCTTTTTGAAGATACGAGCGTGAGGATATTTTTATGTCCAGACGTTTAGTACCTGAATTAAAAAAAAAACAAATTTGGACTGAGAAGGGTATTGATAACTTTTACTTGACTCACCTGGCTTCAAATAATGATATTATGCCAGTAAATATTCAAAAAATATAGTACTCGAGTAGAATTACTAGAATATTCCACTAGCGACAAAGAATCTTTCTCTATACTAAAAAAAAAATGTGCGAAATATTGAAACTAAAAAACTTTTGTAGGTCATAGACCCCATTGCTCCTCGGTACACTGCCCTGGAAGAAAAACCTGTACCTGTAAATCTCAAAGGAGTTAGTGATGACAGTTCCATGGATGTGGCACTGCATCCCAAAAATCCTGACGTCGGTACCAAGAAAGTGTGGGTTTCGAAGAGGTTGCTCATAGATCAAGTTGACGCTAAGACTTTGAAGGAAGGGGAAAATGCCACGTTTATTAATTATGGAAACATTATCATTAATAAAATTCAAAGGTTAGTTCAATTTAAATTTAACTGTTAAAAGGCTTTACATAAGATTTTATTTATTTTTATAGCACACTAGCGGCCCGGTACGTGCTTGGCTACGTTCAATATGATAGCACACAAAGTTAGGATTATTATGCATGTATACCGGCTGCCCTGCACTTCGGACCAAAATGGCGATAGGATTGGTGAGGCGGTGGATCCTTACCCGGGCAAGTTGCTGCATAGCACTGTACCGCCAATGCTCCCGTTGCTAATAAACTATTAAATTTATATTAGTTTAATTTAAATTTAACTGTTAAAAGGTTTTTTACATAAGATTTTATTTATTTTTATAGCAAACTAGCAGCCCGGTACGTGCTTCGCTACGTATACAAAAAAACTGAAAAAAGTTTCAATATGATGATAGCACAAAAAAGTTAGGCTTAGAGTGCATGTATGTTGGCAGTCCTGCCCTTCGGACCAAAATGGCACAGGATTGGTAAGGCGGTGGACCCTTACCCGGGCAAGTTGCTGCGTAGCACTGTACCACCAATGGTCCCGTTGCTACTAAACTATTATATTTATATTCCTTTTACGTGTTTCCTGGCGAAAAACAGATGGTCTATTGTATTGAGAGGGCTTCGATCAACATTTGGAAAAAAAATGGTTGCCTGTGAAGTCGGTTTTACGTGCGAAGATTTTACGTGACAGCGTCTTTTTCTCGGTAGAATATTTATTGATATGAATATTATTAAAGAGTGGGAGAGAGACGCAAGGCATTCGCCGCTCCGGCGGGCCTCTCTCTCGTTCGGTGAGTCATCGTAACGTTACCGGGCGTTACACTTTTTCATGAGTGACTCCGAGCCGCAACCTAATTTAAGACGTTGTCACGTCAAAACGCTGATTTTAAAGTATGAATGTACGGCTCGAATGGCCAAATATAAGTGCGATGCAAATCCTGTAGGATATTTATATGTACATACATACATAAATATTATGATGTCAATGTCATATTTTTTAAATTATAAGTCCGAATCTGTTTAGCTGCTATCCTTAAGGTAACGTAACAACAATCTCATATAACCAGGCTATGCAGTATGTTACTGTTGTTTTTGCACATCTACCATCTACCCTATCTTACAGTCGCAAATTTATATCCAGAATTTTAGCCTACATTTGCAATTTTATTAGCTAGCTAGTTTACCCCTTCAGCACGGAACCCGTCAGTATCCCGACTCAGATTTTTTAAATTTTTTTCTTATATGTTGCTTGCTTTCAGAGACCCCAGTGGTACAGTGGTTAGTGTAGACGCCACTCCGAACTTAGAGAACAAGGACTACAAGAAGACATTGAAGCTGACCTGGCTGGCGGACTCGGCCAACTCGCCATCCGTGGAAGTGTACTGCGTGTACTTCGACCACATCATAGCGAAGCCTTTACTCGGGAAAGATGAAGACTTCAAGCAGTTTATTGGGCATCAAACTAGGGTGAGTTTTTGTTGACGGCTATAAAACTATATTTTAATAGAAGAATGACAAAAAACTAAGTGCCTTCACGCCCGTACCCGAAGCAGTAAGCAAAGGTACAACCGCGGCATCAGCGATTAGACGAAGATATCAAGTCCCACAATGTGAATGACGCAATCCTGTCGCCAACTGGGTGCTTATCCATTTTTGGACAACGTTTTTTTTTGTTAGAAAATAAACATAAACAAAAAATGATATTTTTTACTTAACTCGTATGAAAATACATACAGTATTTATCATCAAATTATGAAACAAAAACGTTTTTTACTGTCTGAAGAAATCTGAAATTTTACTAATTTTAGCTAGCTTTTTATGGAAGATGGTTGCTGCTTATTGGAAAAAATGTCATATTTTTAATGATACAATTTTAAATAGGTACTATATGAACACATGGACTTAATCTGTAAAGACCAAAAGTGCTAGTGCGTTTCCAAACTGTAACGACTAGGGTGTGTATAGCTACTGTTATCTGGTACCGGGATTTTATGCCAACTGATTTTCAGCAAGTGATACCGGCATTTATAATTTTATATTACTGGCGAGCATTGACGTCCTGGCGTCGGGAATAGATAAGGCAGTGGTACTACTTCTGGTGCGCCAGAAGAGACATTGGCACACTTTTCGTAGGATTATTAGGTAACCTGCAATAAATTAGCGATATTGAAAATCGCGCGACAGTCTTTAATTAAAGTTACGTAACAAATAAAAAAACGGGTTGCACTTCGGGAGTGCCGTCAGAAGTGAAAACTTGAATGTTAATGGTTAATGAATTAATATTAATGAATATGGTTAGGGAATCATTTTGCGCGAATTGCTTTATCAGTATGAAAGTACTATTATTTATGTGGTAGAATGCGATATTCATTTATTGCGCTATCGTACACAAACATGACAAGACAATCATTCGCGCAAGCGCCCTGCGCTGTCTTACGGATTTTCGATCAGGTCACGTGTCCTAACGCGAGTTTCAAGTTTTTACCCATTCCAAAAAAGTGCCTAACGCCGCTAAAGAAGTTTTCACTTCAAAAACACTCGATGCTATTTGAAATATAGCAATCGATTACGTTTTACTGTCTAGTTATTTTTTTTTTAATATATACCTGGCTTAAAAAAACTTCAAGTAATTAAAAGTTTTTCTTTCTGCAGTGGGAAATCCCAATGATTGGAGAGCCGGAGCTACGAAATGTAAAAGTGGGGGATATCATCCAGTTGCAACGGCGAGGGTTCTTCAGAGTGGACGTGGCGGCCGGACCCCCCTCCGAGCTCACCGCCCGCGCGCGACCGCTTGTGCTGTTCCACGTGCCCGACGGACACACCAAGGACATGCCGGGACAGGTGAGTTTAGCTATATAACTATCCGCAGTTTCGCTCCCTGCAAAAACACCTTAAAATATTGGGATAAAAAGTAGCCCAAGTCTTTTTTCAAGGTATTTGACGCACTATGGGTATTAATTTCACTTTTGAACATAATAAGATGAAACATTAAAGAATGCTGGTATAACTGAGCTGATCTGATAACATACAGTATTAATATTTTTTGCAGAGGTACTAAATCACATCAGAAAGAGGTGTTGTAAGTTAGATGTGTGTGTGTGTGTGTCTGCCTGTGGCATCATAACTTTTGAAGAGATGGAACGTTTGTAGGGTTTCATTAAAAAAAACTTTATGATTCTATACATAGTATAAAGCAAAGTCGCTTTCCGCTTCCGCGTCTGTCTGTATGTATGTATGCTTATATCTTTAAAACTACGCAACGGATTTTGATGCGGTTTTTTTCAATAGGTAGAGTGATTCAATAGGAAGGTTTATATGTATGATAACATGCTTCATTTATTAGAGAACCACTGATAATTTCAAGATTTCTAATGCGAAGTTGTAAATAAACATATTTTTTTGCGCTTGCATTGCAAACGCTGGCTGAACTCTACGAGATAGATCAAAATAATGTACTAAGTATTGTTTACCCTAAAAAGGTCTACAAAAAAGTTCGCGATGGTATATGTTTATCTCTTAGGGATAACTTACAATAACCAATTTTTATCCTTTACTTTTTACGAAAAATAATAGCTTTTTTACGAAGCGATTTAAAGCAATACAGCATTAATCCTTATCTAATCAAGTATCTTAAATAAGTTTTACATTTAATATAGAACAATATAGGTCTTTACAGTATGTAAATTATTCGAATAGTTTCGGAGATATCTGTAATATATAATAAAATATATGGACATCGCGGTTGCGGCGGTACCGACTGGCCGCGGTGCTTGCGCCTTTTTCATAGGACTGTAATTTACAGCGATCGCACGCATTTATCGGAGCTCCCTAGCGAGGAAAATAACAAACTTCATAAAAACGTGCTTTTCAGCGCGACATTTTTCATCTAAAATGTATTTACGTTCGTAATTCAATAATCCACACTAATGTTATAAATGCGATAGTAACTCTGTCGGTCTGTATGTTACCTTTTCACGCCTAAACCACCCGACCGATTTTGCTGAAATTTGGTATGTAGATAGTTAGCATTCATGAGATGGACATAGCATATTATTTTTTGGAAATTCAACCCCTAAATGGGTTAAAAGGGGTGGCAAAGTATGTATGAGAAAAATATTTTTATTGCACATTAATTTTGCATGTAACTTTGAATTAATGCTTTTTAGTACAAATGATGAAACACGTATTTCAGGATTTTTCGAAATGGGGGTGCCATTGGGGGTTAAAGTTGGTATCTAAGTTTGTATGGGA
>NJDD01001097.1:0-23798 GCA_002245505.1 Calephelis nemesis | reverse complement strand
AGCGATATAGGCTACATTTTATCTTAAAATTGTAACGAGCAGTGTTGGAGAGCTAAATATCAAATTAGTAGACTACGCGGGCGAAGCCGCGGGTAACAGCTAGTATATGATAAACATATTGATCTGGGACTGCCTTAGTACTGTAATTACATAAGAGATGCTAAAGATATAGCAAGTGGTTACTACCACTTTGTCGCACATATTAAATAAATTTTAAGTCATCACTATCTTTCAGCAATTGTAACAGATAAGAGACAAAGCACGTTTAGTGCTGTCACTTTAGATAGTACATTTCTACAGACTTTTTTAATCTATTCCTTGGAAACGTTGATTAAAATCTCTTTCCTTTTTGTTTCATTGAAACAGATGACATGTACATCTAAAATTAGTTTATTTGGTGCTCACCAGAATTACCACCAATATCACCATCGTATAGTTATTGCAAATTAGGCCCAGTCCTATATTTGTATTTTTTGCAAGTAAAAAAGATTAATATTTTTTATTATTTCTTTGGCAAGAAGATTTTATTTTTTCTGTGGCCGGGTTATTAGGCAAAATATGCAAGTCTATCGGTTACCCTAAACTCTGGATCGGAACATAGCATTGTCCTTCATTATGGCTTCAGAAATAGGTAAGGCGGTGGACCCATACCCGGGCTAATTGCTGCACAGCACTCTACCGCCAGTGATTTTGTTAGTAATGATACGTTTCGTCTATGCTCGCCTCTTACGTGCTGCTATACAGGAAAGCAGATGTCTATTCCACACAGAGGAATCGGATCAACACTAGGGAAAGGTGTTTTTCTATTTTTACCTGGAATCATTCACGACTTGGTATGTGAGTTATAGAGAAACAAAAAAAAAAATAGGGTTTCCATTCTATTTTTTTCAAATCAACACATTTGAAGATAAACAAATGTTTCATATTAGTGATTTTATTATGTACAAAATAAATGAAAAATAACTTTGCACTTATTCAAAGAACTTAACATAATCACAACAAATATTACCACTTCTATAGATTGACAATAAAAAGTATACTTAAACAATTATAGTAATAGGCGTGAACCATCGTCCACAAAGCATTTTGGTTCAATTTGAATGAATGAATGAAATATTGAATGAAACTAAATGCAGTGCTTATGAATCGTAACATGAATTACCTAGTATTGAATTGAATAAATTATAACTTCGAAACTTTAAAACCATCGAAAATTAACAATGGTTCTTTTTTTACAAAATATTTTACAGGGGAATAAGTTGAGTTTCTGTCGTTTGTGTCAGTATTAAAATTTGTATCTAAATTCTTTTCGTCAATATAAGATAAATTGATATTGTTTTCTATTAGCTCTTTTTTTATAAGCCAATCATCGCTAATAGTGGGAGAGTAAGAAGCGTTTTCGTTATAATTATCGTTTAAACATAAGTTCCTTTCGTTGCAATCGAAATTATTGTTATATATCTTAATAAAACTTAAATTGTTGTTTTCGATTGGCTCTTTTTTAATAAGACAGTCATCAGGAATTGTAGGAGAGTAAGCATCATAATGATCATTGTAATGTAATATTTTTGCATCACCTGAATTACTATTAATTTTAATAAAATTGAAATCATTATTATTTTCATTTGGTTCATCTTTAATGAGACAATTTTCTGGTAATGTAGGGGAGTAAGGTGAACTTCTATCGCTTGTATGATAGTGTAAATATTTTTCTTTTGTATTTAAATTTTTATTCTGTATTGTTGAATGAAAATTATCTACTGTTTCAACTAATTCATCTTTAATAAAACAAGAGCCGGCTATTGTGGGAGAATAAGATATAGTGTTTATTATGTTCGGCCTAATATTGGAATGCAAATTTGATTCAATATTATCTAAACTGCTATTCATTGCATTAGGTGGTATATTGTTAATTGCTTCAACTGGTTCTTCTTTAATAAAGTAATTCGTTATCGTAGGAGTTGTGAAATTGGAAGCTGTATTGATTGGTTCACATATTTGCTCTAAATATCCATTCGAATTATCTAAAATCATTGTATCTTCAGAATGCAGTGATACTGTGTCCATAGAATGCAGAGATACCGTTTCTAGTGAGTGCAACGATATAGCGTCCAGCGATGTTGTGTCGAGAGAATGCAATACTGTATCCGATTCATATTTTTCTGAATTTTTCTTACATATTCTTTGTATAGTGGAATATGCGTCCAAGTCCCTCATTCTCTGTAAAATAAATTTGTCTAAATTAATTAACTATTCTGATTGTTTATTTAAGTATTTCTGTGTAATAGAATTGTTGATTAACACCCATATCACATAGCACCCATTTATTCCAATCTGAACATATACTGTTTTTATTTTTATTGACACTAATTTGTTAATGAATACCGCACTTATTTACTTTGATTTAACAAAAACTAGCTGTTACCCGCGGCTTCGCCCGCGTAGTCTACTAATTTGATATTTAGCTCTCCAACACTGCTTGTTAAAATTTTAAGATAAAATGTAGCCTATATCGCTATCCAAAGTTTCATCTATTTTATTGTAAATATTAAAATCAATTCAGCAATTTTGCCGTCAAAACTGATCATACACTGTCTCTTTTCTAATTTCACTTCAGATAAATAGTAGGAATACGTTATTGTGTTTACAGTTTTATCTGCACTTCGGCAATTCCTGTGAAATTAAACTGTATAGCAAGTTATGGAAACCTCTAAGAGATTTTTTTTTGAAATTTTAGAAATATACGTATCGTCTCTGAGGTCTAACCGTCCGTCTTCGGAATCACTTCTTGAGATCTTGGGTTCTATTTCCGGTCCGGGCAACAAAAAAAACAAATAAAAATTTACTGTTTACTTTTAAAGGTTTTTTTTACTTTACGCAGAGAGGTTTACTGGTTTTAGTGTGAAAGCGTAACAGACAGACAGACAGAGTTACTTTTCCATTTATATTATTAGTAGGGAAATAGGGATTTTTAACCAATTTCGCTACTATGTATATCATAATTTCTTTGTATGTTTTTCGTTAATGATAAACTGATGTACGTGGTTTATTGTTATGGACTTATGGTAAAAATTACTGTTAAAAATTTTTCCTTCGCAAATTGTGCCACCCCCGTTCACCCTCATAGGGGTTGATTTTCAAAAAACGCTTAGATATGTATCTCATAATTTGTATTGCAGAGCATTATTTTAGTATCACGCAAAATATTTTAATAGAATTAAATTTCCCATACAAACTTAGATACCCCCTTTAACCCCCAATGGGGGTGAATTTCGAAAAATCCTGAAATACGTATTTCATCATTTGTACTAAAAAGCATTAATTCAAAGTTTCATGCAAAAATGTGCAATAAAAATATTTTTCTCATACATACTTTGCCACCCCTTTTAACCCATTAAGGGATTGAATTTCCAAAAAATAATATGCCTATCTCCTTCTCATGAATGCTAACTATCTACATACCAAATTTTAGCAAAATCGGTTAGGTGGTTTATGCGTGAAAAGGTATCAGACAGACAGAGTTACTTTCGCACACAAACTTATAATATTAGTGTGGATTATTAAATTACGAACGTAAATACAATTTAGATAAAAAATATCGCGCTGAAAAGCACGTTTTTATTAAGTTTGTTATTTTCCTCGCTAGGGAGCTCCGATAAATGCGTGCGATCGCTGTAAATTACAGTCCTATGAAAAAGGCACGTGCTTCGTCGCGATCGCACCGCGGCCAGCCGGTGCCGCCGCAACCGCGATGTATAACCCTAACCCTATATTTTAAACCTGTAATATCTCCGAAACTATTCGTTTAATTTACATACTGTAGAGGGTTATATTGTTCTATATTAAATGTAAAACTTGTTTAAGATACTTAATTAGATAAGGATTAATGTTGTATTGCTTTTAATCGCTTCGTAAATGAGCCATTATTTTTCGTAAAAAGTAAAGGATAAAAATTGGTTATTGTAAGTTATCCCTAAGAGATAAACATATACCATCCCGAACTTTTTTGTAGACCTTTTTAGGGTAAACAATACTTAGTACATTATTTTGATCTATCTCGTAGAGTTCAGCCAGCGTTTGCAATGCAAGCGCAAAAAAATATGTTTATTTACGACTTCGCATTAGAAATCTTAAAATTATCAGTGGTTCTCTAATATATGAAGCATGTTATTATACATATAAACCTTCCTCTTGAATCACTCTACCTATTGAAAAAAACCGCATCAAAATCCGTTGCGTAGTTTTAAAGATATAAGCATACATACATACAGACAGACGCGGAAAGCGACTTTGCTTTATACTATGTATAGATGTACAAAATGCCACCAAAATTGACTCATTTTACTCAATTTAAACACGAAATTCAACAATTAGAAAAAAAATTATCTTCTTTTTTCGCGATGCTGCCAGAACTCCACCGGTTGAGTTGCACAGTAGGCTTGAAACCTTGGTCACAGGACATCAACGCACCAATAGCATTTATAGTACAGTTATCTCTTACCATCAGCAAAGTTGGTGCATGTTGTTATACTATAAAAATAGTCACACAATTAACATCTATGGTGTATGTATGTGGTTGTCACTTTTTACAAGGAGAGCTGGCCGCTTATTCGCAATCTTAAAAAATGAAACATAATAATATATACTTTTCTTGTTGCTTCTATTAAAGCGTCAATTTCGTCATAGGAGCTGAGCGAGCTGTCACTCATATCTTCTAATGGGGTTTTGCTGTCGACCACACACAACAATGTCACTTTTCTGTTATTTTCCTCGCTGGTGTAACTTTTTATTCGCTGAAAAATGATAATTTAAAAGTTAATAATAATTAAACGTTACATAAATAATAATCGCCTCTGTGGTGTAGCGGTTCAGGTCTTGGACTTCATGAGGTCCCGGGTTCGATTACCGGGTCGGGTAAAAAAGAAAATATGGTTTTCCAATTTTCTAATAAAAAAAAATGTTGCTCGGGATTGGATGTGTGCCCCGTTTGGCGACAGGCTTGCCACCTGTCTCACTTTGGTACTTAGTGTCTTCGGCTAGTCATGGGTAGGGCACCCATGCCTCATGTGTGCCTCTGCCTACCTCTTCGGGGATATGAACGTGAAGATACTTTTTATTTTTAATAATAATAATTTTATTGTTATGAGACAATCTCGCTACATTTCTTTCGCCTCTTCCTCGTTTGTCTGGCTTGAAATCAAAATGGTAAAAATTTAAAAGGTAATCTTCCATTGTTGCAAATTTTGTAATAATTGGTCCAAATAAAATCAAAGTATGCGCCATCTGTAATATCGGCGAGTAAAACCATAAGCAACTACTTGTTATTTATATTTATTATTCTTATACAAATATATCAATCTGTCTTGCTTTTATATTTTCCCGTGTTGGTGTCGGGCTACTAAAAAGATTTTTAAAGGCAAGATTAGATTCGTTGGCACTAACACCGATTGGAACATTAAGCAAACGAAATATCTGCCCCCCTCACTGTACTTTGAAAGTATTGTAAGGCGGTCAGATATTTCGCATCCTTACTGTACATGTACTTCATCTATTCCTGCCTTTATAACGTCAGTAGTCGTCTCTGTTATGTTCCGATCTGAAAAGGTAGGGTTACAATCACACACATACTTCAACTGCGGGCTTGGCAACGCACCGTTATAATATTTGATGGCATTAATAAGCGACAAATATTCTTTATCATCGGCAAATCCGTCTGTGTTTGTCCGTTTAATCTATAAAACAATAATGTTGTTATTATTTTTCCCGTGTGTTATGACAACGCGAATACCACGTGACACAGCATAGGTCAAAATTTAAGAAGGGGAAATGAGCATCCGTGTCTTATATGTAGTAGTGATGTAGTACTTAATTAATCACTACATAGATAGGTATGTAGTTTAAAACAAAGTCGCCTTCTCTCACATGCTTAAATCTTAAAAACTAAAAATCGGATTTTGATGCGGTTTTTCGAATAGATAGTAATTTAAGAGGAAGGTTTATAAGTATATTTAATACCCGTGCAAAGTCGGGGCGGGACGCTAGTATATTAATAATCCAAGAGCATTCACCGACGGGGGAAACCTTTTAGAAGCCCCCGTTTTGGTCGGGGCTCCTTTGTAGAATAGAGCATCTGTCTTTCTGTGCCAGGCAGCTCGTAAAAGGTGAGCATAGGCTTACCGTCACTAACACCGTGACATCTGACTAGGTGGTAGAGTTTCGCAGCGACTCACCCGGATTGGTACCACCGCCTTACCTATTCCTATTGCCATAACGTCATGACGTGTTCCGGTTCGGAGGGTTAAGTAGCCGGTTAGCTTACTTTTGCTCGAGGCCTAACATCCCGGCCTCTGGTTGGCAACGCACCATTACCACCTTTGGCGGGAATTTCTTACCATCAGGAAATCCGTCTGATTGTTTGCCTTCCAATGATATAAAAAAACAAAAGATTATCGATTAGCTGCCTTACCCTCCATACCGAAATATGAATGGCGAGCACTGAGGTTACAACAGCTGGGAAAGGTAGACGGTAGTACAAATCTAGATCATTACTACATCTTTATATAACTTAAATAAAAACGAAAGTCTGTGTATGTTCGGGATTTAAGGGCGTTTCATTCGATGCTAATGAATTATCTTAAATATAAAATTCTCTTGTCACAATGTTCGTTCCCATACTCCTCTTAAACGGCTTGACTGATATTAATGAAATTTTGTGAGCATATTGAGTAGGTCTGAGAATCGGCCAACATCTATTTTTTATAACCCTAAGTGATGAGGGTGAATCTTTTTCATACCCGTTAGTGATTAGGGTGACTCACCCCAATTTTTTTATAGCAGAACAACGTCTGCCGGGTCAGCTAGTAACATATAAAAAGATTACATCTTGGTGAAGGTTACATACTACAGAAAGTATTGACTTTCTCCCAATACGCGGGCGAATCGTCCCCCAACAGCCAGTTAAATAATATCAAGACCAAAAATGATCGCTTGTCGTCATTATCTAATTCGTAAGAAAAATACTAATTTGAACAAACTTACATTAAGTCGATCCCGATGTCGTATGATCCTGCTACGGTCGTTTTTTTTTAAATTTCCAAAACATTTTTGCCTATAACAACATGGCGTGTCTCTTTTGACTCTTATTTTCATGTTTTTCCAATATCTAATTCTTCTTTTGTATTCAATTTGACGTGACATCTTTAGGTACAGTTTTTTAAAATCTTTTTAGGTAATTTAGTGAGGTTTTATATGTCACCTTGTATTGCACGTACTTTAAGTAAATATTTGTGTAGATTTCAAATAACTTAATTATGTAAAAGGTACACTAAAAATAACTTAGATTGGGGTATTAGCTAAAAAATAAAAATAACTATTCTCGATACTAACGCTAGGTAAAGTTTCAGATATACCTAACTTATTTATTTTTCCATCTACCTTCGAATTTAAGATCTGTGATTTGTTTATAAATTGAAGATAACTTGTCTGTTATGTGGTTGGAGAAAAAATATCTGTCGTGCAACTTTTTAATTATAGCCACGTGATTTTATATCATTAATCATATTTCTATATAAAGTGATCCAATTACATATTTTTTAAATTTACTAGACGGATAAAGCTGTTTTACAATTATCAAAATAAAATTTAAACTAAAAGATTTCGAAATCACTTGGTCAATCAAAATTGCAGCTAAGCAAATAATGTGCTTTGTTTGCCACTTTGTTCCTACGTTACACGAAAGCTATTTGATTAGTTTTAATAAGGTTTTCACTACTCGAAAATTACGCGGGAGAATTAAAATAAATTTATCATCAAAAGCGATTATGAAGACGAATCAATTCAATTGAAATTTGACCGCTCCGCAATTAAAGCTACTGGTACATAGTATTTCTTTTCTAAATTGAGAGTAGGTATAAAAAGTTTTGTTGGTATTATAGTTATTAGAGTTTTTTATTTTATTACATGAATTTTGTATCAATATCTTCAAAGTTCACGTTTAATCTCAGTTTCCTAGCATTACGAACATACAACCAAGACTATTAAATTAACACTTATTTCATTTACACTTCTTGGCACATATGTATTTGAAAAACAATTGAATATATTCAACTTATTTCTAAACCATATCAAAAACGTCCTTTTTAAAATGGTATTTACTGCATTATGAGTCGATCTGGTGTTCAATTTCAATGAGAAGGTTCTAATAATTCAACTCAGCATAATTAATATAACAAGAACAGTAGAAAGTGCGACTTGTTCGATTATGTTAGTAACTATTTAATAACAATATGTTTATTTCTACCTGTATATAATTATATATCTATATATTAATACGTGATGCCAAAACTTTGGACCCCTTTTTACAAAAATTGTGCTGACGGAGGTGCATAAAATTTGGCACATTTGTAGTTTATGTGTAGGAGAAGTGCAGAACTCTAATATTTTTTAATAATAATGCTTATTAAGTACATTAAATCAATAAATAAAACATTACCTACACTACCATGCATTTGACACACGCAAACAAATATATTGATGATAACGATAAAAGATCACAGGTGGCGTCCATACAGTTTGGAAACAAAGTACCTAGTTGGTCTTGAGAAATGAAGATGGCGTTCTTATCAACAAGATATTAAAATTTATTATGGTCGACTTTCGACCAACGAGCGACCACCAGTAAGTATTATTATGAAGGGGATAAGTAAAGTTTTGGTTTGGCTGCTTGTCGTTATCTCGGGAACTATTGAACCGATTTTCAAAATTATTTTACCGGTTTAGAGTTACATTATTTCAGAGAGACTATGGACTATATACGTATATATCTTCACACCAAGTCCCTTGCGTGGCAGACAGAGTATCTTATTGTCGCGTCGCCCTTTTAGGTAAACGAGCAAGCGAAGCCGCGGAAATTTGCTGCTAGGTAGCTTGATATGCTGAATTGGTTTTTTGTTTGTTTGTTCAAAAGTGCTTATCTCGAGGACTAGAAGTCGGATGCCAGGTACATATTAAGCTAAAAATCTTTGTTGGCTTACGTTTGGTTACCAAAACTGAATAGATAACTTCCGTTTGTTTTCAGCTGCAATGTTTAGGCCAAGAGCTGGCGGACAAGGTTTTTTTTTGTATTTTTTAAGCGTTTTTAAATCAGTCGTATAATATTTTTAACTCCCAACGAAAAAGAGCGGTGTTATAAGTTATACGTGTCTGTGTGTATGTATCTGTCTGTGGCGTCTTTTTTTCTTGAATGTTTTTTTATTCCTAAACGAATAGACCGATTTCGATGCGGATTTTTTGGTTAAAACCTGACGAGATCGAGATGGTTCTAAGCTTCATTACGTAACCTGGCACATCCCGGGCAACGTTATTTTTATTAGAAAATTGGAAATACACATTTTCTAATTTTTTGTTGCCCGACCCGGGGATCAAACCCGGTACCTCAAGAAGTTAAGTCTGAAGCAGGACCGCTAGATATCGATATGACTGGATATCTTTAAATTAAATCGTGAATGAGTTTTGAAACAAAACCACAGTTCTGCGACCGCCATGAAGCGCGGGTAAAAAAGTAAAAACCACTCCGTGAGTTCTTTTAAGTATAGCAGTGGTGCCCAAACGGTCGATCACGAGAGGTTCCATGGTCGATCTTTGAGGTTAAGCTAGTTGATACCTAAAAGATTTTATTTTCGAATTTCGAATATTTTTTATCTACAAATGTGTGTAAATAGTAAGAAACTATGTAAAACTGCTAATAATTTACTTATGATTACAACATATAAATAAATGATAATATAAATACGTATTATTATTAATAATAGATAATAAAAAAATACATAAAAATAAAAATATCGATCTTAAACCCTTAACTTTTTCTAAAGACGATCTTTACAGCAAAAAAGTATAGGCACCACTGAAATATAGTGTTTCATTTTAATCTTTCACTTCCGAATTTATCTGTTTTATAGTGGAATTTGTACAACTGTTGCTATACTAGATGGCTACATCATTATAATTATCTAGACACCTAGCGAAATCATAGTCAATGTGCTTTGGATGTGTTAGTTATCACTAAAATTTATGTATTTAAAGTACCTGTCATGAGAAGCTGTAAATTATGTAAACGTTCGGGCGTTAACAACATTTGGTTCAAAGGAAAAAGTATTTTTTTAAATATTTAATTATAAATTTAATTAAGTAATTATGTAAATACCTATACTAAATTACGTATATTTGACGTTTTTTTCGTGGCAAATTGATTTCCTTAGATGTACTGGGTACTGACTCCTTTATACGTTAATACACAATAACAAATAACAATAACGATAAAATTAAGACAACAATAACAAAGTGATAACGAAAAGATAACAAAATTAACAATAACAACCAAATCCGCGATTTTAACAAAGCAATGAAAAATTCGAAACTCGAATGACGCGTTTATTTCAAAATGGCAAACCGATGGTTTGCATTCCCGGCGACCGGCGCGTCCCCGTACCAAGAAGCTTAAACGTCAGTCGTTAGATATGATCCGACTAAATTAAATAGGTTGTTACTTTCATAATATAACCCGTGTATATTTTTATTTCGATTGAATATGGTCAGTTCATTATTGTCTCGTAGTAAAAACAATTACTTGGTAAAAGATGTTTGTTTACATAATTTACAGCTTCTCGTGACGGGTACTTTAGATTCAGTCATAGGATCGGTACATGCATTGTATTACACCTGTATAGTTGGTGACTTTATCGTGCCGATAGACGTTAAAAAAATTAATTAAACAAAATATGCTTTGCTAGCTAAGAAAGTTTTTTTTGCTGACTTTACTGAGCAATAAATAATTAAATAGTTAATGGGCAGGGCCTTAAAATAAATGAATGTTACAAACATTTTAATATGCTTTTTAAAGATGCCATATTGTTTTTTTTCATTATATCGTCAAAATATGTTTTTTTAGTTGTATAGAAATCATATAAAATGGGTGGAACAAATGAAGAAATGCATACAGGGACTAGGTATGAAAACTTTATTTTTTTTAAGGTTCCGTAGCCAAATGGCTTTAGACCCTTTACAGATGCGATATGTAGGTATGTCTATCCGTCCGTGTGTCACAGCCAATTTGTTCTCTAATTTTTAATACTACTTATTTGAAACTTGGTATGAAGATGTAATTTGATAACCACTATAAACAAAATAAAAAATTAACTGGTTGCACTCTGGAAGTGCCGGCAGAAGTGAAAACTTGATTATTGACTCTGCGCATTTTTGCTAATTTGGAATGGTTAGGGACTAATTTAAAATGAATTGATACACACATAAATACATACATATCTTCACGCCAAGTCCCTTACGGGGTAGGCAGAGAGAATTGAGTGCCATATCTCACGATCCTGACAAACGTGTCTAGCTTCCCTCACATTCATTACCCCTTTTCATACAAACACGCCGGTTTCGGAGACTCTGAATTTGAATGAATTGATTTAATGTTTAGAATTAATGTACTATCTTTTGTGTGGTAAATACAATATTTATTTAATTGATTTTGTTCGAGAACAAAAAAAATGTATATCGCAAGCACCTCGCGAGATATTCAAGCTAGCTGAGGCGGCCTTGCTGTGACCTGTAAGCTAGCTTGAAGATACCGGCTGGCGAAACGAAAATCACAGTATGAAATGAGGCCAAAACATGCAGTGGTTTTATTCTCCCTTCCTCTTACGAATTTTCGATGAAGTCACGTATCCTGACGGGAGTTTTACATTTTTTACCTATCCCAAAAAGTGCACTAAGCCGCTTAAGAATTTTTCCTCCGAAAATTAATATCATTGTTACATTCGAAGACCCCATGTCTGAAAAAGACATTGAGATTCTTAGAACAGTTTTTCCAAAAGTCAGTCATGATAAAATGTGTCCTCAGCTTCTAAAATAAGAAATTGAAAAGTAGTGAAATAAAATATTCGGTATATGTCAATAAAAACTTTAATCGCAAATTGGTTTAAAAGACATATAAATAATCAGCAGTTTTTGAGATTTCAAAAAGCAAATTTTAAAAAATATTAAATGTTACCTTCTCAATTATACAAATTGTAGTGGCGTTTTAGTACAATCAGTCAAATGTCTACTATACCTACTCGTATATCTCTAATCTAAACTTGCAACAACGGAACCCTAATAATAATTATAGACTCGCGCATGGCAACTTAGATTATTTTTGGTGCTGAATCGAAATATTTTAACATTTTTATAGGTATATTATTTTGATACTGTTAACACACGTTAAACACGTTAACTATCTACACACGTTAAATCGCGTGTTTGCTGTTCTTGTAACAAGATTGTAATTTTTTGAAGACATATTGTATTTTTAAAGTAACATTGCTTTAAGTCTCGACGTCAAAGTCCTAGTCGTAAAAATATTCTTTTATTACATTTATTTTATTTTTTCGTGCGTTCGATGCTTATGCGATTTCGTTGTATCACGTTTTTATTGTAAAACATGTTTTGTATTGGTTCCTGGCTGTTATCAGTTTAGTTGATATCCGTAACCGTTTATTACATTATGGCATACAATATAGGATCTCCGATATCCCTTATCATTTTCTATCGAAGTAACGTCAGTGCTTGCGATTGTCTTGTTATGGATTTGAGAGTAGCATAGCGCAGTAATCTTCCACAAAAGGCTATACATCTTACGTGTATCCTAATATGTATATAGTATTGACTGCATTTCTTGTACTATGTATGTCTAAAATTGGTTTAAAAAATGTGATAATATTTTTATAGTTATTTTAAATTTCAGTTGTCTTATAGAGGTCGCTTCTAAGTGATAAGACCACCCTTTTTCCTCCGTGTTGGTCAGGGCTGCCTTCCTACCAGGCAGCTCGTAAGAGGCGGCTTACCGTCACTAACACCGTGACATCTGACTATGTGGTAGAGTTTCCACCTTACCTATTCCTGCCGCCATAACGTCAGTGCTTGCCTTTGACGTGTTCTGGGCTCGGTGGGTATGGTAGCCTGTAAACTTATTTTGCTTAACATGGAACATCCCGGCTTTAGGTTGGCAACGCACTATTACCACCTTTGGTGTCTCTAGGAGGTGTGAATTTCTTACCATTACGAAATCCGTCTGCTTGTTTGTCTTCCAATATAATAAAAAAACATTGTGTGTTTTAATTTAAAATAAAAAAGTATTAGTAAATATTAGTAATATTTTCTCTTTCTTTCTTTCAAACTAAGATAGCTTGTTTCTTTTAAAAGGATAGGCTTCGATTTAAGAACTTTTTTTTCGACGTCGCCGGCAGAAAAGTGAAAGGTAACCGCCACATCACGATCCACGTCCGATATTACGTGATCTGTGAATACAATCCGCGAATTGTAGTCTTATATACTACACGTGTGCCGCGTTCTATAACATATGGGGAGGTTTGTGTTCGTTTTATAAATATTTGTTTAAGTATTAGTAAGAACATTTTTATATTGCAAAAGATTTTTTGAGTGAAATATATTCAAAGTGGTTTGTGACCTGAATAACAGTTTTAACAGTAGGTAAATTTAAAGTTTTTCAGAAATTAAATTTTAAGTTAAATATTTTTTAGTTTTGACTTTTTCAAAAAAATAAAAAAGTTTGTATAAAAAATATACATAACCGGTATTTGTTATCAGATTATAAAATACTTTATTAAATGTTGTAAAATGTTATAGTGAAATACTTTTAATATGTAGTATTATTTTGCTCCTGTCTCTATTTTTTTAAAGTACTTGAAAAATGATGATGTAAAGTATAGCCTCAATATACCTTTGTAATAGTATTAACGTAGTATGGGCCACTTTTAAGCATTTAGTGAATATTTGTTTATAGAATCGAATATTTTGCTATAGTGTCTAAGGTTTCATTATGTTAATATTAAGTTAGCCTAAGAAGTGATGAGTGTAGGACTCTATTTTCAATCTATAGCAATTCGTCTGACTCCTCTATATTTACCTACCTATACTTATTATGTTGCGTTTGAAAATCCTAATGGCATTTTTATTGGAAAAGGTGCAGGTGCAAGCGACTAAGTGATTTCAATATCCATATCTTTATACATTTCTTGTGTGCGTGTGTCACTGAACTCTTAAAAAAATTGGAGCGACTTTGATGAAATTTTTAGTGTGTGTTGAAGAGTATTCTAGAATGGTTTAGATTCACAATTTGGTCCACTGGAAAATATTTTAGTTATTTAAGTGAAGTTCACCGGGTCGGCTAGTTATCGATAAAAATATTCTTGATTGATAGAATCAAATTTAATTAAAATTAGCTCAAACTTGTCTTATTGTGTAAATGTTTAAAAAATAAGTTTCTTTTGTCTTTTTACGTAAATACTAGATACCACCCGCGGCTTTCCTGCGATACACTTTTTTAGATATAGGAATAAAAAGGAGCACATTCCCATTATCTACTATTCTATCTCCACTCACAAATATAAAATAATATCCCTCAGTTATGGATCTCTATGGATGTAACTAATAATATATTACTCCATGTTTGTCCGGGTCCCTGCCAGACTGCATGTAAGAGTTAATCATAAAAAGCAGGTATAAGTGGTACCACGGGACCACTGTTGGTAGAGTGCTGTGCTGCAGCTTGTCCAGCTAGGGATCCATCGCCTAAGCTATTCTTGTCGCTATAATGACGGTATCATGTTCCGATCTGGAGCGTGAGATAGCCAGTAGACTGGTACGTCAGGCCTCGCATCCCAGTCACAAGACAGCAACACACCTATAACATCTAAGGTGTCTATAGTTCACAGTTATCTCTTACGAGCTTGTTTGCTGGTTTACTACATTAAAAAAATCGAGAGTTTGAAAGTTTTATTATACACTAGCTGTTGCCCGCGTCCGTTGCCCACAGGAACATTGTTTCGGTATAAAAACTATCCTATCTATCTATAAGTTACCTTCTATATGTGTACAAAACTTCATGAAAATCGGTTCGCAGTTTTTGCGCGAGGGAAAAAACTGAGGGAGGGAGGGAGCGGGAAAGTAGCAAACAAACAAACAGATAAACTTTTGCATTTATAATATTAAAAGGATAACAAAGAATCATATTGTAAAGAGAGTCGTTGTTTTCAGCCAAAATCTGTACAAACAACGCAAGCCCAAGCTAAAGTAACAGCGGCCGCAGCCAGTCCCAGTAATGCGGAGAAGTTGAACGAAGATATCACGAAGCAAGGAGAATTGGTTCGCTCTCTAAAGGCGGCCAAAGCTGACAAAGCCAAGGTTGATGAAGCTGTCAAAATATTGTTGGAGTTAAAGGCAAAATATAAGGCGGCTACAGGGCAGGTAAGTGTACTTTGCACTCGATTAAACGATATTAAATTCTGTAGGATAGTGACTCCCTCCCTGAATCACTCTTTTGGACGACGTCTGTATATCCTGGGTTCATTATCTTCAATGCTGAGAGCCGCTGTGAGCCGCTGTGAGCAACCCCTTGATCAACGGAGTTAAATAATATAGATATATAATCTTGCATTTACATCGTGAGTGTCAATAGGCGGCGTGTGTCAAATTATGAATGAATGAATGATTCATTCGTTCATATTGTGCACAATTAAACATACTACAAAATGGTACAATTAAGTATGTATTAACAAGTGTAAATTATTATAGTTTATAGAACACAAAAGGCGGTCTTATCGTCGAACAAAGCGATCTCTTCCAGACAACCTTTTTGCCTGAGGAGATTAAATAAACATAGGTTCAGTAGGTAAAGAGATTAAACATTCAAAAACTATAACATAAGTTTAAAATATTAATCATAACAGTAAGGAGAAAAACAAAAAATAGTATAAATGTAAAACTAAAATAAACAAGATACACCATTTCAAATTAAGACATAAAAAAGTGTGAGTGCAATTCACACACAATAGAAGTAAAACTTCAGTAAATCGACAAAAGAATGAGATGAATATATATTTGTGTCTCTTACCTGTCGCTTTTCCGTTGCACCTGTTTTGAAATCACGATTCTAAAGAAGTTTCACTTCAACAATGTTACATAATTTAAATGAAAGTAAATACCACGTTAATTATCACAAACACAGCTTTGGCTTAAAATTATCCTTCTGGTTGTCTGAAGACTGAAATATTAAGTACAATTTTATTCATAGGACTGGAAGCCTGGCACCCTACCAGCTGCACCAGCTGTCAAAGCCGATGCGTCTACTCTAGATGCAGAGATCGCGAAACAGGGCGATACAGTCCGGGCGCTTAAGGCTGATAAGGCGAAGGTCGACGAGGCAGTCAAAACCCTTCTGGATTTAAAGGCCAAATACAAAGCAGCTACTGGACAGGTGGGTCAGAAATTTTTACCTTATTAATATAGAAATTAACTGTTGCCCACGGTTTTACAAAATTCAAATTCAAGATAGATTTCATTACATAGATCGATACAAAGATTCTTGTAACGCGTCTATAAATACCTGCGTCATATTTTTTGCATTTAAGATATAGCTTGCCTATGGTAAATGTTTGATATAGATTTTATTTGTTATCGCCCTTGTTTGGATATCCCAGGATTGGAAACCAGGTACTACACCTGCAGCTTCGAAACCTGCATCAGCTCCAGTTGGAGACTCTGCTGAATCATTGAATAAGGAGATCGCGAGTCAGGGAGATAAGGTTCGGTCTCTCAAGTCGTCGAAGGCCGACAAAGTTAAGATTGACGAAGCAGTCAAAGTGCTGTTGGAGCTGAAGGGGAAATATAAGAATTTGACAGGACAGGTTAGTTGTTGGCATTTTTCATAAGTTTTACCCGCTCTTAAAAAAAAGAGAAAGAAAAGAAAATATATTTATTTGCGGAATATGCGTGTTGTTGTTACAAAATTATTTAAGCTTTCCAACATATTCCACCACATTGTGGAGTGCAAATATTTTAATATTTATAAAAGTAATTATTTAATTATGTACACCATGTTTTAATTGTCATACCACAAATAGTTTTATACTTATCACAATTTGAATTATAACTTACAAACAATTTTAAAATGTAAATAAATTTAACCCTGTCTACCGTAAACTACCACCGTTTCCAAACCCAGCCAGTCGGGAGAAGAAACGGCGAAACAAACTTATTTACTATCTAAAGTTTGTAGCGTAAAGTAATATAGGATATAACTCTTATAACATTGGGGTTCCTTCATTATTGCCGCTTAAAGCAGAGTTTCACCATTTCTATTTCTGCTGCAATAACTTCAGTGCTGCCACTGTCGAGTTACAGTCTGGAGGATAAGGTAACCAGTAAACCTGATGATTCAAATGGCTCAACACCCTATCCTCGTGCTAGCGCACCATTACCACATCCGGTGTCTGCACACATCGAGCCTTTTTTTCAACTGTGAAAAATATAACAGTAAAGCTAGTGAGTTACGTAGGCAAAGTTACACAAGGTTCACCTGAATCAATATCCCAATTTTTCAATTTATTCATTTCTTATCTTTGTAAATATAATTTGTACGCACTAGTATTATGAAGTCGAATATATGTCTGTATTTTTGTGTGTAGATTTAAGACAGAAATTGGTATTTTTGTTTGTCGCTTCAGCTTTTTGTTACCGCATCATAGGTAAATTGTATCAACTTTGTTTAGGTTTCCTCTATTAAAAAAAATATTAAAAGAACTTATGCTAACGTTGGCGAAGTTTGAGAGGACACTGATTGTTATGGTGGTAAATAAAATTGTGCATTGTATGTAAGTATACCTGTGTACAATGAAAGTTATGATGGTAAGGCTAAAGGTGTTGGCTGGTGTGCCATAAAACCGATGAATTAAAATCTACCTTGAACAGCTTCTCTATATATTTATATTCTTCTATTAATATTAATATTTTGGATCCTAACAACAATAAGTAAATGTATTGTTTATATTGCATACTAGGCTGAGCGCACATTTTAGTCATGACAGTTTTACAAAAAAAACTGTTTTGTCGTTGATGTGTGCCCCGTACAAAACAAAAGAGAAGCCGATTATCGTTAGTCCGACTTTTCGTCATGTAGTTTTTGTAGCTCTAACATAATATTGTCTATGAGACGTTTTGTTTGAAGTGTGCGCGTTCCTATATTTTTTTAACGCAACAGTCTGTTAATAAAACTGCCGGGTCTACAGTATGCTCTCAGCCTAAATGTGATTTTAAAACGTATTATTTGAAATTTAAAAGCAATCTTTAAACCGTCCTGTTTTTTCTTACTCATTACTTAATGTTGGACAAAGTCAGGTTCATTATATTCAACTAACGTATAGTGT
Organism: Calephelis nemesis; assembly: GCA_002245505.1. Taxonomy (NCBI): domain Eukaryota; kingdom Metazoa; phylum Arthropoda; class Insecta; order Lepidoptera; family Riodinidae; genus Calephelis; species Calephelis nemesis. The sequence goes on along the minus strand of NJDD01001097.1, from coordinate 5,535 downwards.
ACAGAGAGTTAGAAGCCAGTATCATCTCTGTGTGTTAAGTTTGGTGACCATTATTAGTCTGGGTATGTTTTCGTTCACTGCTGATTACAAGTTTGCACTGTTGTAGGAGTGGAAACCAGCTGCAGCCCCGTCTCCTGCACCAGCTAAGCCTGTGAGCGACGATGCCAAAATCGGTGAAATCCTCTCGCAAATAGCAGCTCAAGGGGACAAAGTGCGCAAGCTAAAAGCTGAGAAAGCCGACAAGGCTACTGTTGATGTGGAGGTATTGTACCACCGTACATTTTTTTATACAAGAGGAGGCAAACGAGCAAGTTGGTCACCTGATGGAAAGTGATCACCGCCGCCTACGGACATCCGCAACACCAGAACTATCACAGAAATTGACGATCTATTTTTATACATTTTTTATGGGAAAATTGCTTAAAATCTTTCTTTTTGCATAATAGTCTTTAACTTAAGGTTTATTTAATCGCCTTTAGTATGATATATAAGGTTTTTTATATTTTAACGACATCTTGCATATTTCTAGGTTGATTTGTGTGAATTTGAGCATGTTCCTGACGTAGGGCTTAGGCTGAAATAAGGCTATTTATGAAGCTAAATCAGCTGTCATGATTAAAAGATGTCTCGAGGCTTAAGACATTTTTTAAACATTATTTATTTAATTAATAAATTTAACCTAGGAATGTATAAGTGGCTTGAGTACTTGGGGAAAATGTTTAAATAAACAATGTATGTGTGGTTTTGTTGCAGGTGAAAAACTTGTTGAATCTGAAGGCTCAGTACAAAGCTATCACGAACAGCGATTGGACGCCGAACGCTAAAGCTCCCGCTCTACCCTCAAAAACGCAAAACGAGGTAAGAATAAGCAAGTGACAAGATAAACTTGTTTAGTTATTTATTAAAATTTAATGCACAAATAGGAACAAATGTAAAAATTCAATACCTAGTATCACTTTGTACTAGTCAACTTCTATTATTAAGAAAGTCTGATTACATCGTGGGTGCAAGTTTGAAAAATTGAAAAATAAAAACTATTTTATATGAAAAAATCATGAAAAGAATACAAAAATATAAATATGTATAACCTTCATCATATAAAGATACAGATATACATACATGAATATACTCAACATTAACATTCGTAGTTATTAATGTACTTAGAGGCAAAAAATAGCTTTCTTTTAAAAGATAATTTTAGTTAGCGAAATATCGATAGGAAGAATATTATAAGTCGAATAGACTGAAATGTAAAGGAATGTGGTGGAAAGTCACAATTAGGTAAATACAGAGACACTTTTATTAGAACATAGATTCTGATTATATGTTGTGCTTTGGCGTTTTAATAAGATCTGTAGATATCTGGGAAACGACGTATTTACTGAAAAATTGTGCATAATAAGTTTGGTTTTCACGTCGAATAGGTAATCACAGAAGAGTAGAACGTAGTGAGAAATATGGTCATAATATTTTGCAAGATAAGTATTAAATGTACGCAATTTCGAGAATTCGATTTAATTTGTTAAGAAAAATCTAATGTTGGTATATCTAAATAATGGATTAAGACGAGTAGTAACTCAGTACTCAAAGTGGAGTGTTTTTGTGTTTTTATAGTGATTGTTAAAATTATTTTTTTTATTGCAACAAAAACAAAGGAGATCTAACATTTTAGATATGTGAGCTCAGTCAGGGCATAACAATTTGTGCGGCTGTGAATTATAATATTCCGAGTGTGACTTACAGCGCTAAATGTGTCGTGTCTCTTTCTATAACTTGCGTTGAAAAAAGGTAGTGACAGCTTAAGTTCATGTGCAGCAGAATTATTGTCAGTATCAGTTACAAAAGTTTATATATCCGATGTAAGATGTCGTGTGAATTTTCATCAGTTTTTTTTATTTAAAAAGAATGCAATGTCTGTTGCAGGCAGCAGCCATGAACGGTGCGGGCGAGTGTGCCGCGGCCGTGGCCCGGCAGGGGGACCGCGTCAGGGACCTCAAGGCCGCCAAGGCCGATAAGGTACGGGGCCGGATTTACCACCTATGTAACTATTGTATGTTTTACACTAAACGTCATTATTATTATAATATGGTCTATGCTGGAACTTATAACAATCATTTCACCGCTCCCCAAAGAGAATTTATTTTCGCTTGGAGGTCCTGACCAACCTTAACATTCTATATTATCGGCCATGGTAAAATTGAATCTGGAGTGTAAGGGCCGACGTCAGTCGCGGGGCGGCGCGGGCCGCACCAACCCGTCGCGGACGCACGCGCGGACGCTAGGTGATACAGGTCACACGATCGCTCGGACAAAAGCCAATGTCTTTCGATGCAGAACCCTTTCTGAATCGAAAGACAACGTAATAGTGGAAGTGCAATGTCACCCTGCGATCGTGTTCCCACATATTCCAACCCACGAGTCCACGCGCGTGGACACGCGACGGTTGCCCGTCACCGGCGCCCTCCTGACGCAGTTTCAAGCCTAAATGACGCTATTATAATATGTAGTTTAAGAAAAAAGAAGCTACAGCATTGCCGAATTAAAAAAATAAATAGAAGTTTTGAATGTCACTTGATGTTCTTTACAAAAAGAAATTTTGAAAGCGTTTTCATTAAAATTGATACCTTTTTCTGTAAAATATGCCAACTTAAAATTTAGACAAATTTCGAAAAACTATTAAACCACTCATTAAAATGTCTAATACAAAAATATTTTCAAGCCAAGCTGACAAAATTTAAAATTAATATGTTTAAAAAATCTTTAATTGTATTTTACTATATTAGAGTGTATATTTGATTTAAAAACCAACTGTATTAATACTATACAATCTCAAATAAAAAAAATAGGTTCCAAATTAAAATGCCGCGGTTTAACAAAGACGCATGAGTTAATATCGAAAAATTAAAATTAGAAAATATAAATATTAAAAAAATCTTTAATTATATTGGCAGTAAAGAGGTCTCGGATGTGATTACGGGTCAGACAACTCAAAATGTGTTTTTTCTTTCTAACGGAAACAATATTGCCTGGGCAATGATAAGTGCCCAGTTGGGTTGGTAGATTTGCCACCTATCACATTATGGGATCGTCTGTATCGCCGTAAATACGAACGAATACTTACTTACGAACTTCCCAAATTACCCAACTGATTCCGTAGTAAAGTCAAGTCAGGTTCATTATTAGATTTTAAAAAATAAGATAACATTTCGATAGACTATAAAATTTTATAATAACACTTCAATAGATTTCTCTAATATGAACTCAACTGAATTTTCGAAAATCTCAAACTTTAATGACAAACAAATTTGCCAAACCAAAATGTGTAGAAATTAAAAAAATGTGCTTAAGATAAATTGTAAAAGGCTTTTCAACGACACAATTTTATTTTAGGCCACCATTGATGCAGAAGTAAAAATACTACTCGAGTTAAAAGCAAAATATCAAGTTGAAACTGGAACCGCCTACGTCGCCCCTTCACAAGCACAAGCAAAGCCGAAAGAGAAAAAGGAAAAACCAAAAGAAGCTAAGAAAGAGAGCAAACCTAAGGAACAGGTAAAATTATATCTAAGGATGTTTAATGTTTATTCTACTTATACTTCAACTTTATTTTGTATGTGTGCAACAATATACCCTATCTCCAAGTTCCACTAATTTATATGATTAAAAAATTTAAAAACCCAAACAGGTTTCACTATGGGGTATAAAAAATAAGTATGTCTATTATGTTTGGCATACATTATTTTTTTTATTTTATGTATAAAGCATTGTGTAAATTATTGTGGTCGCACTCTTTTGAAACGGCTCCAGTGGCTTTGATGTAATGAAAATTTAAGAAAACTGCTCAGGGAAATGAAGAATTGGAAAAAATGGTTGTTTAGCATTAGTGTAGTTGAGTTTATTGAAAAAAATTTGAAAACGTGGTATGGTTCTATTGATGAAAAAAATAAACTTTGACAGGTCGAAAAGTTATGACTTTAAAAATTCTATATAACAACAACGAAAGTGGCGAATACTAACGTTAGTAATAGCGGTAACTATTAGTATTACAACAACTATGTAGTTTTTAGTTATGTTGTTTATGACATATAGACAGACATTCTCTACTCTTGAGCTCTTTGGCAGGAAATCAGTTGATCAGTATTCTAATGATCCCGGTAGCAACATATGGTTGTAAACTAGGTATATAAAACATACGTTGCAAAGTATTTTTATATGTGAAACACACAATTTAAAAAGTATTTAAAAATCTTCACAATATATTTATGTAAATTTAAAAAAAAACATGTCTTTGGAAACATTTCTTAGTCACCAAAACCTGCGAAAGATGATTCAGCGTCTGGCGTGAAGAAGATCACAAGACTTGGGCTCGAGGCTAGTAAAGAAACAGACCTGCCCGAGTGGTACTCGCAGGTCATCACCAAATGTAAGTTTATTTTATTATCTTTTGTGGGCTTGGAAGGCCACAAATCAGACGGATTTCCTAGACAATACGTTGCTTCTTGACACCGAAGGTGATACAGACTTGCAGTCAAATTATATGTAGATAAGACTCTTGCTTTGTTCACCGGCTACGTTTGTTCCAAGCAGAACACGATAGAGATTAGTACTGAAATTATAGCAATAGGAAAGGTTGCCGTGGTGGAATCAATCTATAAATCGTTGAAATTACATCACCTATCATCTGTATGGTCATGGTATTTGTTAATAATATACATAGTGACAGTTTAATCTACGCTTCTTATAGGAGCTGCTGTTGTTGTAAAGAGCTTGGGATCACCACAGAAAGTAAGAGAGAGAGAGACCATATGAGTCGCCCCTGTGGTCAAGCGGTTCAGTTGTTGGACTTGACTGCAAGAGGTCCCGGGTTCGAATCCCGGGTCGGGCAACAAAAGAAAATTGGGTTTTTCCAATTTTCTAATAAAAAATTTTGCTCGGAATTGGAAATGTGCCCGGTTGGCGATAGGCTTGCCACCTATCACATTGTGGGACTTAGTGTCTTCGGCTAGTCGTGGCCCACGACTCGTAGGTGCCCTGGGTGTCTCTCTGCCACTTCGGGGATGTGGGCGTGAAGATACTTTTTTTATTTTTGGTTTTTACCACAATGTTGGGAATTAGATGCATGGTGTCGGTTTTACCTCAACATTAATACAAGCAGAGAATTGTATTTTGAAAATTATTTAATCGAAGGCCTCCCCTTACAGCGGAGATGATCGACTATTACGACATATCCGGGTGTTACATCCTGCGCCCCTGGTCCTACAGTATTTGGGAAGTCATTAGACATTTTCTGAGCGCTGGATTCAAGAATCTGGGTGTCAAAGATGGATACTTCCCCATATTTGTGTCGAAGGTAAGATGTAACATTTTAACTGGTCAATGGTGTATTTGAAGATTTGAATGGTTAATTTAAAAAAAAAAAAACAAATCCATATTTTTTATAAGATCGTTCTATACTCATTTTTTAATTATTTTCAACATTCTGATTAAATTCGTTATTCTTAGCACACGTAATCTCTAATAAGGTTAGTTTCTAAA
>NJDD01001096.1:136957-150010 GCA_002245505.1 Calephelis nemesis | reverse complement strand
ACCTATTTTGAAGACAAACTACAACGTAAACTATATTTTATCTTTTACTACCAATCTTATTTAACCGTTAACTTGGATTTGGTTGTAGACATTGTTAACATCGCGCTAATTACTTACAGTAAGTACATGGCTGACTTTGAATATTTAGGATGAGTGTTAAATAACAAAAACCTCAGACCTATATTTTGTCTGAGATAAAAACAATCTTAACTTATACATAGGATCATCTTTGTACTACTGTTTGATTATTTTCCTTTTTTACTTTGCCACTAAACAGTTCAAATTGTTAAGTTGTTGAATAAATACAAAATACGAAACTTATTATTTAACAAAGATTACTATTTTTAATTTAATTAGCTTTTACTAAGTTAAAAACTGTTCAGACAACAACATTTTATTTATTTTGGTATACTAATATACTTTTAATGTAAATTAATTAAGGTTATTGACAATGCCCATGCAGTAATTGTACTGGGCCTGAAATTTAATAAACACTCAGACCCAGAAATGAAGGCATCTAAATTTTCATCACAAGCATGCCTACCCTTTCGGGGATCGAACCCTAACTTTGCGAGAATTAGGTGTGTATTCTAGCCAGTCAACCAACAATATGGTCAAAGCTATTTCACGGTTGAATTTATTTGCAATCAATCATGTCAATTTTATTGTCAAAGAAATTTTGGTTATTGTAAATATTTTATTATTGATCTATCTTACATGGATAAGAATACTGTCAATTTTAAATGAGTATTTACAAAAGCTTTTGCATGGGTCACAACTGATAATTAAACTCTTTTACACTGAACTTAGTTTCACTAACCTCAGTTTTCAATATGATCAGTGAAATCAGCTCTTAGATACCTACCTACCTTGTCCATAATTATTACTTTATATGAAATGTACATGACAGCTCTATAACTTTGTGTAAGTTAACCTGTATTAGAAAAGTTTTATCAGCAGAGAAAGCTACTGAATGGTTTTGCATTTATTTTTGGGAACTATGAACAGTTCGATAAATAGTTTGGCAGATCATAGCGAGCGGTGACACTCAAACTCAAAGAGCATATTTTCAATAAATGGGAAGTTATATTGCCACAAAATAAAGAAGAATGGACTCAAGGAACATGTGCTTGCCAAGACTTTTGTAATATGTTTATGTGTAAACATATAATTGGCCTGTCCATACACTTGAAGTACTCCGTACCACTAGTTTTTTTTTTGTGTTATTGGAAGGCAAACAAGCAGACAGATTTCCTGATGGTAAGAAATCTCCGTCGCCTAGAGACACCAAAGGTGGTAATGGTGCGCTGCCAACCTGAGGGCGGCATGTTGGGCCTCGAGCAAAAGTGAGTTTACCGGCTACCTTACCCTCCGAATCGGAACACGTCATGATGTTATGGCGGCAGGAATAGGTAAGGCGGTGGTATTAATCCGGGTGAGTCACTGGGAAACTCTATCACCTAGTCAGATGTCACGGTGTTAATGACGGTAGCCTATGCTCGCCTTTTACGAGCTACCTGGCAGGAAGGCAGATAGTCTATTCTGCAAAGGAACCCGGACCAACACGGAAAACTAGAAACATTCCACTCGGACAAAAAAGGAAGAGACAGGCAGACCATCGAAAGACAAACCTCTTATTATACAATTAGTTTATTTTAGCCGCTATGCAAATAAGCAAATTTTATGTCATTTCAATATATTAAGTATGTTTCGAATTATGAAAAAAAGTTCCTATTATTATTACGTATACAATTTGTTTTAATTCCTTCAGTCAAAGCAAAACTAATTTAATTTTTGATTACTATTTAAGTACTGTTTTTTATTTTATTTTATTACCTCATTGTTTATAGAATTGCTTAGATTGAGATTTCTTCCTGACAAAGTCAGATCTATCATCTATTACTGCCCACATGTAACCGCTCGTTTAATAATTTTTACCGCCCATTTAATTCTTTTTCTGTTCCAATTATATATGCACTGATCCATTTCATTATTTTATGTTACTCATTTCTGTATACTTTACTGCTTAGTTTTTACTGCTGAACTAATTATTAAATGTGCCATTTATATTTTTTAACTTACCAAAATTGCTAATTACAACTGCCTCTTTTAATCTGTGCCTTTATTTTTTCATGAGTTTCTATTATGAATTTTACTATTTTCAAATTAAGAAAGTAGCAAACCCACAAAAGTTTTTAAAAATTACCTGCAAATATTTCGAATGAACCAAATAAAACCTTTATTTAATTTAAAGAAATAGTTGGTTTATGTTTTTTTATGTGATAAGATAGCAAACAAGAGCCATGTTTCTTTCCTGATGCTAAGAGGTAAACTAATAAAACACTTTAGATGTAACATTGTCATGTTATAAGGTTGTCATAATGTCATGTTATAAGGTTATGATCAAGTTGTAAGGCTAATTTTGCCATTCTACCGACTACCCTATCCTACGGACCAAAACATGACACTGTCAGTATCGCAGCAGAAATAGATAAGGCAGGGAATCCCTATATATATATATATATATATAATAATAAATAAGCATAGCACACCACCAGTCGTCTTGTTGGTAATGACTCATTTAATCTTTATATGCCTCATACAAGCTGCCTGGTAGGAAGGCAGATGGTCTATTCTACAAAGGAAATCCTGAACTAACACAGAAAAATGTGGTGTGTTGCCTTTTTTATTAATTATAAATAATATTCTACTAATAATGATACTAGACAAAATTGTGCATTAGCTTTATGTTGTTGTATATGTATGTACTTCAATTTAAATAAATAGATAAATATTCATGGACAAGTTACACAAATTGAAACCAACCCCAAAGTAAGCAAATTACATGTTGGTGTTATGTGTGTTAGTCAACAATACTATTACATAGAAATACTTTAATAGGTGCTAGAATAAATTTAATAAACACCCAGACCCGGAAATGCAGACATCAAAATGTTCATCACACAAATGCCTGCCCCCATCTCAAGTTCGATTCCAAATTACGATTAATATAATTATTTTAATTATAATTAATTATAATTTGTCTTGCCTGAAAGCTTGGAGAGGCGAGCAAAGTTTAAATGGATGAGCACCAAAAGGCACACTGCTGGAAGAGTGCTGTGCCAACAACTCCCTTGTAGTGATATAGACTTGCATATTGGACCTAACACACTGGCTACAAGAATGTAAATATAAAATTTATGGTGTCTATGGCTATGGATGTCTTACCATGAGGAGAGCTGTGTGCTTATTTCTTGTATTATCCCTTAAACAAATAAAATGAATTATTGTGTTTACCAGCTCTTTCTCTCAAAGAATTTTCAAAACCTGAATATGGGCTGCTTTATAAATTCATTTTTAATTTTAAGATTTATAATATATGTAATTATATGCTAATACTTCTTTTTTTCTAGGTCTACAATGGCACCTGTTTTCAGCAAAAATGCAATACTAGTTGGAACAGTGGATAACTTTTGTCTTGTGTGCGAGACGCATCTCAAGAGTGATGAAGACACAAGCATACACATAACTAAGCCAGTTCACAAAAAAGGCTTAGCTACTACTCCTTATGTTCCCCAATTTGAGTCTGAAATGATTAGGAAGGTATGTAAATAAATATAGTAATAAATTAATCTTACTTGCAGATGACTTTGTCTGCCAATTTTTCTCTTAGATGTGATATGGATAAAGAAGAAAGCAGAAGAAGGCTTAATAGCCTTTATGGAGCGTAAGGCACTGTATATAATCTACATTTCCCGAGGATATAATTTTTACAGACATATAATCTTGTCAGATTATATGTCTGTAAAAATGTCATGTACAGCCAAATCTGACATCACTAAGTGTTTTGATTCTTTCTATTTATTTTGCTGAAAGAAGATAGTGATTACTTTTCTCTTTGATGTATGCACCAAAATTACCATCATTGTCAGCTAAAATTGAATAATTTATACTTAAAAAATTATATAAAATCACAATTTAGAAATATGACATACCCAATATAACTTCAAGAAAGTTATTTTTATTGGTAACTATCATATCGAGGAAAAATGTGTTGGTGAAATAAATATGTTTATTGTTTCTTTAACAGGTTAAAAAAGGATATTTTTGCGAGTTATGCAACATTTTCCAGAACACAATGCCCAGAATGAAATTGCATTTGGATGATCCTAGTCACTTTGAAAACAAACGAAAAACAGTATTTAACCGTGTGGGAAATTTTATTGTCTTTGATAATATTGCTATTAGTGATATGGCTTGGAATGGTCTAAATGATAACACTTGTGCAGTTTGTAATCTGGAGTTTGATGATGTAAATATGCATAAAAGCCAGATTACCCACACTCTCAATCTAGTGCAGGCTAAGGAATTGTTTGATAAGGACAAAAACTTATATCGGAAGGTAAGTAAAAAAGTTGTTAAAATGTGTACATACCATTTGTTTTCATAACTATGATTATTAAACTAGCACACTATTACAATAGTTTTAAACCACCAGTTTCTACTAGTTAGATTAAAGAATCGGTGACTGCATTGCACTTTTAAATTTACTAATATATTTAGTTATTAAATGTTTGTAATTACCTATATTGATTATGTTAACATGTTAGTTTAATATGCTACACTTAAATAAACATTAGCAGTGTATTTCCTTGTGCTATATGTGTGTCAAAAAGCTGTTGCAAAGATATTTAAGAATATCACCATATTCTACCACATTGTGGTGTACAAAGATATATTAATTTTAATCCTATTTACTGTCCACTACCACCTTAGAAGAAACGGCAAAACACTCCTTGCATATTACCGATCTGCCCTTTATTACCATATGTTTACATAATAAATAAATTTTCATTTAGATTCCCCATAAGATGACAGACAGTGATTAATACTAGTATAAACCCAATTTCTTAAAAATGGGCGTGTTCGGCCGAATTAAGTACTTACTAAACTTAGTAAGCCAGTAAGCATAAAAAAATTAACGTCTTACAAGCTGACTGTAGCGCTTTTCGGCGAGGACAGACTTACTGTCATATCCCGTACATAAACAATAAGCAAAATGGCGTCGTATATTAAGCCATACTTACTGCGTTAGCACTTATTTTGTGTCCCGGCCGAAAATTTTGTAAGCATAGTAAGTGACTTACTAAATTTAGTAAGTACTTACTTCGGCCGAACACGCCCAATGTTATTGTTTTAAAGATAAGAAATTAATGTTTCAGTTTGATGACACAGCCATTCATTGCCTTACTTGCAATGTTATAATATCTACAGATATAATGAACACACATTTTAATGATGCTGATCATAAAAAGCTTTATCAAGCTTGTTGTGACGAAAAACAAAAAGTTGAACATGATTCAAAAACAAAAATCACAACAGGTGAATCAAATAAAAGTAATGATAATGCTAAAATAAGTAGTGAAAAAAACCAAACATTTAATAAAAATGGCGAGACTTCAAAATTTGGCAGTACATCATCAAAAACATGTAATGATAATAAGAAGCCTGATGTTTCTGAACCTGAAACAAAAAAGGCAAAAATCACATCTGAGAATGAATCAAAAGAATTTCAAAAGATTGCAAGGGAAAATGATTTTGTATTAAAAAAAGACAAAAGTTTGGCCTATTGTAGGAAGTGCGATATTGATATTTCTAGTTTACAATTGATGAAAGAACATGTTTCTAGCAAAGCTCACAAGGAAAACAAGGAGGTAGCTCGTTATAAAGTTCCGTTCAATGAATTCACTAATACAATGTTAATATTATTTCATCGAGATGTGATTATTAATGATAATATTTGCATATCTTTCTTTAGTTTATTGCTATTGACACCTGTTAAGGACGACCTCTATAAATGTGAATGTTGTGAGAAGAACATTCGTTTTGATGGCCTTGTACCATATAACTCAAGATTACATAACCATGACGAACAGTTAAATAATTATACATATATTATACCTGAAGATGGATCAGAGTTCATTCGTGAGGTTTGTATTTGATATTTACTTTGTAGGTGTGGGAGCGTAATTACACGACATTGGGACCATTTAGTGATTGTGATTGGTAGATTTATCAACTTTTGTTTCTCTGTCAGCTCTCTCATCTTAGGCAGTGCAGTCCTTTCTTCGCTTAACCGTCAACTGCCTCCAAAAGATATATGTAGGAGGTAGTGTAGTCTGTAAACTTAAATAGAAGCTTTAATATCCAGCCTCAGGTTGGCAATTTTATGATAACATCATGATCTTTCTTTCTATAGGTAATGTGTATTATTTATCACTAAGATATGGCTAATTACTCATGTTCACCTCTTACGACCTGCTAGATAGGGCGTTGAATTAACATTGACAAGGAAAAGTCTTAATTTAACTTAATCCCCCGTGTTGGTCCGGGCTCCTTTGTAGAATAGACCATCTGCTTTCCTGTGCCAGGCAGCTCGTAAAAGGCGAGCATAGGCTTGCCGTCTCTAACACCGTGACATCGGACTAGGTGGTAGAGTTTCGCAGCGACTCACCCGGATTGGTACCACCGCCTTACCTATTCCTGCCGCCATAACGTCATGACGTGTTCCGGTTCGGAGGGTAAGGTAGCCGGTAAACTTACTTTTGCTCGAGGCCTAACATCCCGGCTTGTGGTTGGCAACGCACCATTACCGCCTTTGGTGTCTCTAGGCGGCGGGAATTTCTTACCATCAGGAAATCCGTCTGCTTGTTTGCCTTCCAATGTCATAAAAAAAAAAATATATCAACAGGAAATCTACTTATTTGCCCCGCAATACATGTACTATAAAAATATGTATTTTAGGTGCGGCCTGGTTCATATCACTGTGGATTTTGCAACCGGGTCATATCGACATGGAAGAATTTGAAACTGCACATCCTCACTGAGGTTCATAACGAAAAGAAAAACTTGGCTAAATTGCGGCTTGAACAATACAGACCAGTGATAGCCCAGGATAGACGGGACCGTGCTACATTCACTAGAAAGGTTACTAATATGTATGGCTAGAAAATAAGAACATTTATTACTAACAAATGATTGTGCTTAGGGTTTCCATTAATCACGTGATATTTTAAAGCTATGCCCCACTTTAGTATGCTGGGTACGGACAGGGCAAAGGACTCTTCCTCTCTTTCTTTATCAAGCAAAAGAAAGGTCAGTTTGAAGCCAACCCTGGTATTTCAAGATTTTTCTATACATTTTACACCTTTGTATCAAGTAATTAACGGAAAAATATAATTAAATGTAAACTAAAATACTCAAAATGGGACTGAAAATGATTTTATTAATTTTAGGACCATTTATAATTACATAATTCTTTGAGCTTTGTTCTATTTTTTTGAGCTGTGATTTCCCTTTTTTAGAATATATAAGTTAGCAAACATAAAAATTATTTTAATTCTGTCCTGCAAACGCGACTGCCTAATGCCCGGTTCCTATGTTCAAGAAATGAGTCGTTTTGATCACGGATTTTGTTTGTATTTTTACTGGTGTTTGAAAGTTAACTTTGATTTTTTTAAATATGGGTAACGCTCCATTACTTTTGAGCAAACTGCGAATGGCTTACGGATGACGTTTCGTTGACTGTAGGAGCCGGGCATAAATCGGCTTGAATCCAACTGTCATAAGATTTTTCTCTATGTTAATATAGAAAACAGACATAACTTACAGAAATATGTAATTTTGTTTTGTAAAATATGTAATGTTATAATTTTCGAACACCATTGTAATATACCACTCTTTACTGAAACTTAACTATGTTTAAAAACCAATATGAACATTTAGTAACAATCTATAAAAAACAAAAAATAAGAGAACCTGATAGTCGTCGTACAATGCGTTTTATGTTACCATACTTTTTTTATGTGGGTAGGAGTAAATAAAATGCAAAAATTGGGCCATTTGAATATAATGTAACAACTATAGTATGTTCGCGTCTAATCGTGATGTATCAGAAAAATATGGTAAGTATGGTAAATATTTGCACCATATTTTATACACATAATAATAATATAACAATAGTATACTGATTATTAATAAAATTAATATCCTACCTGACCAAGTTCCTAACGGATCACACTTTTGTTTATATTTTACATCCACTTAACTATAATGACTGCTGAGACTAAGGTCGTTGTCAGAGCTCCGAAATGATAAGAACTTAATATTGGAATATTAAAGAGAAACAATGGTAGTAACTTACTCTTTCTACTAATTTTAAGTTAAGTTACTTGTTTTAACGAAAGTAATAGAATGAGACAAAACACTTTCAGTGGTGTCAGATAAGTCTGTATACGTCATTTCTACAGACATTTAATGTATTCATATTTTTAAATGAAGAAACACTTGTACTGTTTTACGTATCACTTATATTTTATAAATAGCCTACCGGTTTCGCTTTTTACTTTTTACGCATCAGCAACTTAAATTTAAGTTAACTTAAACTTAAATTTAAGTTCTAGCCCTGATGATGCTGTAAAAAGCGAAACCGGTAGGCTATTTATAAAATATAAGTGATACGTAAAACAGTACAAGTGTTTCTTCATTTAAAAATATGAATATTTGGAAGTTTTACCAAGCGCCGACGATGGAAAATATCAAATATATTTAATGTATTCCTTGGAAAACTTTGACTATGAATGTCGCAATTGGACATGAACAGACTGATCTGACTTATCTATAATGTTCTATCTCTTTTGTTTTTGTTTCGTTTGAAGAAGATAGCCTATATCTAAAATAAGTAGTTTTTGCAGAGCAGAATAACCACTTTTTTTGTAAATTTTTGGTTCATTCATTCAATCTCGTCCACAAGTCAGATAACTAATTTGGTTCTTTCTTAAGTAGCTCCCAAAATACCTTTTTATCACTGGTTTTTGTTTTTAAGTTATTTTTGTTTTTTTTATCAACTTTTATATTTTTTTGTCATAAATAATGTAGTGTGCATTTTTGTATGGTTAAAAGTGGTCTGCGTCTCCGACTCAAAAATATACTGTTAAGAAGATTATTTACTACGGCAAGAAAGTTAATTGATGCCCATTTTCCTAGTGCTTTAGTTGGATATACAAAACATATAATTATGTTTTTTTGTTCTACAACTTTTAGAAAATCGCTAAAGTTTTTTTTCCATACAAAAAGTTTATCGTCCTCTGTCAAAATGTATAGGGAAACAAGTTTTTTTTTGCGAGTAAAAGTTGTAAAAAAAAACGTTGTTGCTTTTGATGTACTAAAGCCACCGAATAAAGGTTATTCGTTAGTTACTAGTAACCCTATATAGTGATATATCCATAGTAGTAATAAGTGGAAACTTTGCCATATTTTGTGCATTCGCCAAAGAATTAATAATACATTGTCATATAAATATTTAACTTGAGGGTCTTTTATTGACATATCATTATTATAAATAACATATTTGTTAGATCAAATTATCATTTTAAATTTCATTAAATAGATGTTTTAGTAAACTGCCAAATATGTTTAAAACTACTGCGAAAACTTAACTGCTGATTGGGCAATTTATATATGTGTCTGCCAGTAGTTCTCACCAATCGGAGTCTCATTTTTTTAAAGTCTTATTACTGAAACGTGGGTATTAAAAGTGTTTTGCACTGGAACAGCCTTGTTTTTATATATTTTTCTGTTATGTTAAGTTTATCTCTCTTCAGCACAATTGATATTTGTTAATTATAAAATAATTTAGTCATAAAATAATTAACATTTAGCAGTAATTAATGCTACGACGCCATAGCACACACTGACCCTTTTATGGATAGCGCACACTTTTGAAGGGCTGCGTCGCCGCGCAGTAATCCGTCTACAAATAGATCGCTTTCTTAAATTGTGTAACACTGTGCCGGTTCGGATAGCGGCCGATTTGTGTCTAGGCAATGTAATGCGCCCAGACCCGACACACTGCTACCCGTCCAAATGTGCACTATCCTTTACAATACATGTAATGTAATGTGTTTGTATACGGCTGAATATCTATGATGCTGTGTACAAAGTCTTAACTACAGTATGATTAGTAATAGGGACCCAAATATTTTATCAATGAAGGGTGACTTAATACACGTTGGAGGCCCTACAATTATCTTTACATTGTAGAGTACAATGTCACGCTCTATACGCTCTATACATGCTCTATAGCAGGCGACAGTATTTTTTTGTTTTTTTTTTAAAAGAAAAGATTTTATTAGTTTTATTTTGTAGTTAGGTTATCTGCAGTCCCTGCACTGGGCAATTAGTTTCGCGTACATTTTGTTTGTTAAACTAATAAGATACCTAAGTTTGGGCTAGTACGTGTAGTACTTAGGTATATCAAAAAATGTTAAATTATATAAATATTTAACGTCGTAAAACTAAAGAATAAATTGATTTGTTTTAAATTGATTGGCAAAACCTCATTACTATTTTTAAAGTAACTTAATGTCAAAATATTTTTCTAAAATGTTGTAGATGTTTAATGTTGGGAATAAGTCTTGTTTATATTATTTTTCTAGTTAATGATTGAATCTTAAGTGTCATACGAATTTGCTCATCTACAAATGAGGCTTGACTAGTATCTGTATTGTAGTTTTAAGTGATTGTGATATTAAATGTTTTAAGATACTATGTTTAAAATACCTACGTAAAATAAATAGTTTGGTATTGAAAAGTGTTATTTTTGTAGAAATCAAGTCTTGTGGTCGAAATTAGGATATTTTGATCATTTCCAACGAATAAAGTCAAGAATAAATAGTTATAGGAATTTAATAAGGATTTTCTGTTATGTAGGGAAATAAATATTTTCGTCACAATATTTTCTATACTAGATAAGAACCCGGCTTAGCTCGGGTAAAATGTGACTATCTATCTAAATCTTATCTAGGTGCAAAATGTAGGTAGATATTTCTGTAGTTACCGGTTTTCCAGAAATGTTAAAGGTATAAGCAAGACATAGATTCGTATAGCTTCATTATTTGTGTTTAATAAATTAAATAAAAACTGACCAAGTTTTTACACAAATAATTTTTATTTTAAATCAAAATTTAAAGTAAAGTAACATAAAGTAACAAAACAAATTGCAATGAGTACTTATCGGGGAATTTGGCAACGGTACTTATAAAGGAATATTCTTTAATATACATCACAAAACGGAACGTTTATTCTACCCAAGATGGCGACTGTGATTTGACTGTCAACACATTAGAATTTAACATAGAATTTAACAAAATACTCGACAATCCGAATTTTGCGGATATATGTTGTCGACTCAAAATCATTATTATTTTATGTTTTAATATTCAGGTAAGGTTTCAATCGAGTCTGCCGTACCCCTTGACGAAATTATTAATATAGATTCCTTTTTTAAAAACACACACAAAAAAAATCATCATAATTGGTCCAGTCGTCTCGAAGGAGTTCAGTGACAAACACACAAACACAACAAATATAAAGACTAGCAGACCGTCTCGGATTCGCATTGGAGGAGAAATTTATAATTTTTAAAAAACAACGCAAACTATGATCATCAGCAATAATGATCAGCAAAAGCATTTTTTAATAGGCTCCGAACCCACCCAACCGATTTGAAAAAAAATATAATTGAGTAGTTTCGGAGCCTATTAAATACAAACAAACAAATTTTTCAAGTTTTAACATTACAGCGTAGATGATATACTGGCAGAAGATTCACCTACCGGGTCCAATTGTATAGTTGTATTTAAATCATACAGGAAACCATTGAAATATCCATATAAAATTTCAACACAATCGGTTTAGCCATTTAGAAGTTAAGTGTAATAGGTAAGTAGGTATAGAAGGATAATTTTTACTACCAGGTGTCCCGGGGGAATTAAGCATGATTGTCCCGCTTTAAAAAAGTAGCCTATACTCATCAAGGATAATGTTGGCTTCCAATGGTAAAAAAACAATAATATTCAATACTAGCAGTTTCACGCAACTTCGCCTGCGTAACTTGGCTTCTACTATACGGATTTGGATGTAACAAATGACATAGCTCTCGTGGATAATGTAGCTTTCGAACGGTAAAAGAATTTTTAAAATCGGCCCAGTAGTTTTTGAGCATATGCATTACCACCAAACAAACAAACAAAGTTTTCCTCTTTATAGTATTAGTATGATAAACAAATTAACAATAAAATTAGTATGTATGAAAACGCCGCTTTTTTGTAGTCATTCAAATTTGGTCGGATATACCAGCGTATGTATTACTGTTTTTTAAAAAATTTCACTCTGGATATTTATCTTACATATTATTTGACGAAACGCACTAATTTTTGGTTAACACCTAAACATCTTAGGTTGAGCCAGTTTCTTGTATGGTAACGTCAAAATTAGGACGCCGTTTTTTGACTAGGTATAATTAATATTATTTAAAAAACACATATATGTATGCTTTTGAATGTTTTTATAGTAAATATACACGCTAAGAAGTAGACTAGGAGGAATCGGCGCATGAGTACCGAAAACTATTCCA
The DNA here is from genome assembly GCA_002245505.1 of Calephelis nemesis. Lineage (NCBI taxonomy): Eukaryota > Metazoa > Arthropoda > Insecta > Lepidoptera > Riodinidae > Calephelis > Calephelis nemesis. The sequence continues at coordinate 137,535 of NJDD01001096.1, read as the reverse complement.
CCTCAATTTTTTTATGTGGTCCTCTTCAAATTGCCCTCCTAATGATATAAATGCATGTTGCCATGGCGGCGACCCGGTGCCATATTGTTTTTTTTTTATTTTTTTGATTTTGATTGGGATCCTTAAACATAAATAGAGGTTTATTTTATTTAATTTTGTGTTTTCTATCCTCAAAAGCGATATGATTCAAAATATATTGTTATCAATTATGTAATTTTTATAATTTATGCCTAAAAAAGGTGTGCGTTACCCCAGCTAGAAAGTAGCACCTAGACTTATATGAGTGGGACAAATAATTAGTGCTCGATGAGCTGTAAATGTGCCTCGAATAAAAAATTTGTGCATGTTGTCGTTATGGAAATAAACGGAAAAAACACTTCCAGCTGGGGTAACGTTACCCCAGCAAGAAAAATCTAAACTAATTATCGGAGAGTTAAAAAATGTATATGAGAAGAGAGCACAAATTTGTGCAAATTTGTGCGCCAAAAATAAAATTTGTGCGTCTTCAGGTTTTCGAGATATTGTGTTTCCTGCTGCGGTAACGTTTTGCAAAATCGTGTATCTCAAAGACTATTATA
>NJDD01001096.1:117694-130410 GCA_002245505.1 Calephelis nemesis | reverse complement strand
ATCGTCCAGATCCTAGCGAGTACCGGTATTAATACCGGTATAAAACCGATATCTAGTTATTAAGGTACCCGTTAAGTACAAGTGCGACGTTGCCAATTTTCGTTTTTACGTATCAGTATATGACGTGCGGAGCGACAACCCGCTATGTCGCGCAAAGTTGAATTGTCATATTCGAAGTTATATTTAGTGTATCTACATTTCTAACCGACTTCGGATAAAATTTAATTATGTTTTCATAAATTTTCAGTCACTGTGAAATTTTTGGATTGACATTTTACCTGTTTTCCAATGCCATGTAGTTCGTTCTTAACTTGATTATTAGGCTAAATGAGCCTTAGTCAGTGAAGGTCACAAATGTAATCACATTATACGGTAAATAAGGATAAATAAATGCCCCTCCCTCTCTCTCCCTCTCCATCCCCTCTCTCTCCCTCCCATCCCCTCTCTCTCCCTCTTCATCACTCCCTCCCTCCCACTCTCCCTCTGTTGAACTCGGTTTAACTGTGTTTGATCTAGGTTTGAACTATGTTAAGACCAAGTCGGTTGACCTCGAAACCTAACCCTGTCTTACACTGATAGATGAAAACGAAAATTGGCAACGTCGCAACACTTGTACAGTGTTCTTAACGGGTACCTTAAAATTAGATATCGGTTTTATACCGGTATAAATACCGGTATTTTTAAGCCTTGCATATACCAACTGTATTTCAGACTGTTTCTCATTTTTTATTTAGTACCTTTGGAACAAGTTTGACAAACTGAACTTTGAAACTTTGGGATAAAATGATTTTTGTAATTTGTGCAATTTCTATATTATTAGTATTTATTTGTTATAATATTTGCTTACCTCTCGTATAAACTCATGCTCATAATTCGTGATAACATTTAAATTCTCGTGTTTTTCCATGTGTGAGTGTGACCTTAAATGAGAATTAATGTCACTACGGTGGTTTGTTATCTCACAAATTTGACATCTAAATACATCTTCACGAAGAGCTGTCACAATGAAATAACTTAAAGTGCTGAGACAAAATCTATTATTTATAACGATATCTGTGAAAAATAAAGTTTCAACATGTGTTAATTCAGTAATGAATTCCTTTACTGAAACTTTTTTTAAAATTACATTCACTTCTTTATTAACCACAGACACATTTGTTTTATGTATTTTACTAGAAATGTGTTTTTTCATTAATTTTAAATTAGGAATTTTTACTTCACAACTGTCACAATAAGCTGTGTTTGTGTCTTTTTTAAATGTTAAGTTGTTTTCTTCTGCAAGTTTCTGAAATTCCTTTTTGTCACTTTTTTCATCGCTTTCCTTACTTTCAGCTGCTTTTTTAACTTCATTCTTATCAGCTATTTCTGCTTCACTATTGACTGTTTTTGCGTTTTTCTTGACATCTTGACACGATAAATACACATCTTTTTTTAATGTCAAGTTGTTTTCTTTTGCAAGTTTTTGAAATTCTTTCTTGTCATTTTCTTCAGCTGCTTTTTTAACTTCATTCTTATTAGCTACTTCTGATGATGTAGTAACATTATCAATTTTTGCATTACCGTCAGCTATTTCTGCTTCACTATTGACTGTTTTTGCGTTTTTCTTGACATCTTGACACGATAAATACATTTTTTTATGTTCCGTGTTTATAAAATGATCATTCATTGTATCAGCAGATAAAATAACATTACACGTGAGGCAATGAACAGATGTATCATCAAACTGAAACATAAATGGTGTAAAAATTTACGACGTTAAATTCAAGTAGTAACTATTTGTGTATTTTTTTTACAGTTAGTTAAAGCTGTATAAATTTTGATAAAAGGGATGTTTTCGGTTTTCCTTCGATTCGACCAACCCTATTCTGCCAAAAAACTCTGTTATGTGTAAGTCTGTTATAAATGGACTAATTCCCAATCCCAGTAATTTTTCGGACGTAACAGATTTTGTCTAATCATTTATTTTTAGGGTTTGGAGGGTACAATTTATTTTACGAAATGTGTTAAGTAAATGTAATTTAAATGAAAAGGGTTATCATACCATTGCTGAATATTTAGTTGATAAGACGGCTTGGGATTAATTGCTCCTCATGCCAATCTATATATATATAAAAATCAATTGCTGTTCGCTAGTCTCGCTAAAACTCGAGAACGGCTGAACCGATTTCGCTAATTTTGGTTTTGAATTATTTGTTCAAGTCCAGGGAAGGTTTAAAAGAAAAAAAACTTACGAGAAAACTAAGAAAAACAACATTTTACTTTTTCCCATACAAACTGAACGGGTGGAACGAAGTTCGCCGGGACAGCTAGTCTTTTATAAACATAATGTATCATTACAATAAGTAATTATTGTAAGCATATTTTAAAATTAGAACAAAGCGATCGCTTTCCGATCCGGTGGTAGATTTATTTTTTTAAAGACGCGTCACAGGTGCCTCTTGTAAATTTATGTGAAACTAGCGGCTTGCCACGACTTTGCACGGGTATAAAATATACATAATATATAAACCTTCCCCTCAATCACTTTATCTTTTGAAAAAACCGCATCAAAATCCGTTGCGTAGTTTAAAAGATTTAAGCAACGATTAATATAAGTAGTATTTGTGAAAAGAACTTTTGATAATGTGTACCTAAATAGTTCCGAAATCAATTTTAATAGGTGGATTAATTCAGTAAATTTACTCGATTTGGCCGCGTCCAGCCGCGTCCGCTGCGTAGAGACTAGAGAGCAGGCGAGGTCGACAATATTTACGTATACGATTAGAATGTTTCTTTTTTTTTCAGTGGAACCCGCGAGGTGGAGTAAATTTCATAGAAAATAAAGCGATGTTGCCAAATTCGGGAATGATTTTAAAAATTATACAGTGTGAAATTTGCCAATCAGTTGTGAAACAATCACAGACTAATACATAAATAAATACTTATCTCTACAAGAATTTCACAAATTGGTCTAACCCCACTTTAGCCAAAATTGTATGCTTATATCACTGGTGTTAGCCGATGTTACTAATACCAGAGATACGTTTACAATAATACGTTTAAATATGTAGAAACTGAGGCAAATTGAAAAGGACGATTTCCTGTACATCGTACACACAAAAAAATGATATCCAAAGGTCTACATAGACATTAAATATTACTTATAAACCCATTAGGTAATTATTTAAAACTAATACTATTATTAAACTATAGCTATTAGTTGCCGACCTCAGGTTGGCAACGCACCATTACCACCTTTGGTGTCTCTAGGTGCCGTGAATTTCTTACCATGAGGAAATCCATCTGCTTGTTTGCCTTCCTTTTCTTAAAAAAAATTATAAGACTTACGCCACAAACAGTATGTTATGAATTATTGTGAAAATAATTCATAACATACTGTTTGTAAAATATTCAGAATATTTTAACAATAAAATGTGGAGTTTTGGCGCCATCGTGAATGAAGATAGATGGTCGTATTTTTTCAAAATTACTGATTTTCGTGTTTATGTTGAGTGAAATAAGTTAATTTAGGTGGTAATTAGTTTAGTTTTGTTCAGTGAACGTGCACAAATGAAATAATCATGAAGAAATTAATGTATCGTGAATTTCCTTGCTGCCGCCAAATCTCCCAAAGTGAGCTTTTGTAAAGTGACCGCCGCTTTACTCAAGAGCCTGACGTGACTTTGTAAATAGTGCCTAATGACTGTATAAGAATAATTAACGGAAGACATGTGACTAATGATGAAATAATTAATACGGAAGACGTGGCAGCATGGCCTAAAGGTCTTAGCCGGCCTAAAAAAAACAATAAAATGTAGGTACCTACCATTTATCCTTATTTTATTGTTTTTTAACATTGATTTTCTGTTAAGATGTTAAATAATATATATTAGATTAATTAAACTAAATTTAAAAAGATTTAAAATTAAAAGAAAAACAAAAATATTATGGAAACAGACTAAATTAATACTCTCTTTATTGGCAGTAATTTCTCAAACTCTGAATTAATTGAAAGTAATTTCTAAATTTCTTTCTGAAAATATATTATTTATACCAAAACTTAAAATGGCAACAAATAGGAATCTATGGACTGTGGTTCGAGGTTTAGTATTTATGGCACATGTATGGAATTTTCGTAAAATGGTGAATTTGTGTACCTCCGTAACATTTATATTTTCTTGTAATTTTAGCTAATTAAAATGCTTTTCTATATTTTAAAGTGTAGCTCTAATTCCTCCATTACAGGATAAAAGTTTAAGCGATACTTTTAAGTGAGAACTGTGATAGTGAAATTGTTTTTGTGATTTTGTAACAATGTGGAAAGAAAACATTTAGTAAATTATTTGAATCGTTTCCCAGTATGTAAAACATTTAATTTAATATGTATGTGTTTAAAATTGTAATAAAAATAAAAAGTTTTCCATTATGTTGATGTTTTTAATTTAATGATAAAACTTAAATTTTGATGATAATATGCAGTTTACTGTTTCCAATACATGTACATAACATCCAAAACATTCCGATGAAAACAAAGAATGCCGGTCGGATACCCCATAAAATCTACTTATGTTTGTGGTTACCAATAGATGGCGCTGTAAGACATTTTGATCCCACAGTTTTTGTATGGATTCAAATTTCTTGTCGGAGTACTATAGTTGTTCTGTGCTAGAGAGCCGACCGTGCGGCAACCTACTTCAGGGGGTCTACCATAAGCTCTTAAATCAGGAATGTTTTAATACTACATCGACTTTTCGTACCATGACGTCTCTAAACAGTCTTGTTACAGGAGGAGTTTCAGGAATTGAGCACAACAGTCAAAAAATATGCTTTAAAATTTCACATCCATGTATTGTAATATTTTAATGGGATTCGAAAGCAAATCTTTTCTTGATTTAGAAATGTTACTTTGTTTTCGATTATTTGTATTAATTAATGGAAAAAATATAAAATAAGACAACAAGTGTGATAAATTTGTCAGTTTTCTTACTATATTCAATATCCAAAGTAAATGAAACTATGATAGGTTTTCGAAATCCAAAATATATTTAGAAACAATATGGTCTTTTGCTATCTGTATTTAATGTAATTAAGCTTATAAAATTAATAAAACTCTCAAAAATATGAAATTTTGTTCAGGTTTGTTACGAAATGTCCAAAAACAACATTTGTTTTTCATGTTATTAATGAAATATTATTGTTAGCCTTTCAAGAACTAAATCAGCTAATCGTGAATGTGTTTTCATTTGAATAAATGTAGTTTTACTTTAAACATTATTGGATAAGGGCCAAATATATCTGATTTTTAGCAAATTTTTTAGGGGACAGTAACAAAACGGATGGTAACAAAATCGTAAGGCATAGTGTACAAAGATGTAATTATAATCAAACATTTTTTTATGAGTACCTAGTATCGAATATTTCTGGTAAATAAACTCATCAAGACTGTCTAGGGATATTTTTAATTTACTTAATTATCTCAAAATTTATTGATGATGACATCTAACATGTACGTATTTTTATAAAACCTTTTTGAACTTATTGTTTTGCGTTTTTTATGTAATAATTTTAGATTGAAATAAAAAAAAACGGAAAGTACCTAATGGTAAAACTAACAATGAATGTTTTTCTCAAGAAACTGTGAAAAAAAAGGAACTTTAAACATTTATGTGATAAGTAGTCTGTAAACCCACCCATGACATTTATAAGGGTCCTGTAGCGATTTTTCATACTTTGGATTTAGTTAACTAAGTCTTACTGCGTTATATCGTCCAAGGTCCGGCTAAAATGCAAAAAAAGTTGCTCTTCTGTCTCAATCTTTGCAGGAAAATTCTTCAAAACCCTTCTCTGGAGCATGCTTTATAAGAGTCTCCAATATCGGTGGGTTTTTTATGAAAAGGGTAATTAATGTGAATGAAGCAAGACAGGTTTATTTAAACCGCGATGCTTGGCACTTGTTCCTATCTGTTTACCCCATGAGGGACCTGGGGTTATGGAATAAATACAAATTTTAACAAGAACTTCTACAAAGCTACTTTAGCTAATAAAGAATGTTAGCCACCAGACAGAGAGGAGGCAGTAATACTATTAAATATTATTTTTAAATATCTTTTAAAATCTAATAAACAAAATTATTGCGCTGGCCCTGGTTTTTTTTTGATCTATCGTTTTCATAAACTGTGTTTAAATCACAGACTACAGTAATAATTCTTCAAAGTTTAAATTATCATTATCATATAATATAGACCAAGCTTTATGCTTTCAGTTTTGTTACTTTGTCAGTCCGTCTATATGTTAAGGTAAATGTAGTAAGAAAACGGAAGTAACATATTGAGACCTACTTTCATTCGAAAAAATGTAACAACTCAATTTCAATTCTAAATAAATAAAATTAAACATTTTAAGATTCGTCTGAAAATTACATAAACTCATATGATATTCATTTATAAAAATGGGTGCTATAGTAAGATATACAAACCTGACAATAAATTTTTCTTCGGTTCAGCCGGTTGCACAAACTTTCTCATACCGCCGAAAGTTTTTTTAAATAGCCGTCATTTACTGTCGACGTTTTAATTTTTTTCAATAACAACTAAATCTGTTTGGTAGTTAATCTATTTAAAACTGTGGTAACAAAATCGAAATGTCCGGAATTTCAAAACTTCGGGGACAAGCAACATTAAATCGTTTTTTAAAATGTTTAAGTATTTAGCAAAACGGGACCCTAGAAGCTGTTAAATAATTTTCATTTTACATAAATAACAAAACAAGTCAAGGGAAAATCTAGACTAAGAGCAGAATAATTTGACTTAAAGTGTGTCATCCGACCTGGGGACATACAAGAAAATGAGGATTCACTTTAATAAATATTTTTTTTACAAAAAAGTGGTTATCTTAAATAATTTGAATTTAAAATAATGAAAAAGTATGAACGTTTGTTTACTAACTACAAAATAAATCAACTTGATTAATTATAACTACTTGAAATAAAAAATATATGATTTGTGGGGACATGCCAAAATGCCAAAATGACTGTTGTGCTCTGTTTTTGAAACTCCTCACAGGATAATTTTATAATACTGCTACATAGCAGTTTTGTGACGTATCATTCATTCATTCCGTACCATGATGTTTATAATACTGCTACATAGCAGTTTTGTGACGTATCATTCATTCATTCCGTACCATGATGTCAATTTTGACAGCCAGCAGTAATGTTTTTATGTCATAATTAGCGATCTTAAAAAAGTTAATATTTGCTAGCGGATTTAAGATTGTTGGACAAGTTGCCATTTAAAAAAATCATAAATAAAGCATAAAATTGTTATTTTTATTTGATTTCGGTGATAAATGTATAATGAGACTACCAATTAAACATCAACATCTCAAAATTGACGAAACAAATTGGTGCGGGCCAATATTCTATATGGAGGAATCAGACAAAGAAATTTTAGAATCGTCGTTTTCTACATACAAGTGTTTGAAGTGTCTCATATTAGTAGTAGAAGTGTGGCAAAAAAATCCAAATTTGATTGCCAGAAATGTCTATATTACTGAACTTAATCTGCGTAGTTCTTCACAATTTACAAATCTTTTCCTACGATTTCATTTTTTGTGTACAATTTGTGTAAAATACGCAAGTGAAATATTGACTAAGAAATTGATGTATCGTGTGTTTATAACATATACGGTAGCATTAATAACTAAGCTCATTAAGGCACTGCTTCACCTATGACCTTAGTATGACTTAATATGATGACGAAATTGACTAACTAGAGAAATGCATAACGAATAAAAACAAATAAGAAGATATTTATAAGTAAGGAATCTTAGTCTGCCGGAAGGGGACGTATCTAGGTAAGTTTTATACTTAACATTGGCTAATAATATTATGAAAAACAAATGGAAGCAATTTTTATAAGAAAGAAGAAGAAGAATTAAAAAAACAATTTAGCAGTTAATAGACAAAATTAACAAAAATCATTCGTTCAATGGAGTAATAAAACAAGACTGATTTAAATGGTCATGGTACAAACTAAAATAATGGTATTTTAAGACGAAAGTATAACTTTCCTTTGACAGGACTGCTTTGTCAAAGCTTATGGTAGGCCCCCAGATGTGCACTCCCCTCCCCTGCGGTTTTCGAACAAATTCCTGACTTTATAAACACAGGAAGCAAAATCCGCCACTAGTTTACTTACTAGACACGTCCAGAACGTAGTAGATTCCTCGTCTAGTAGTCCCGGACGTACATAAAGATAGATTAGCCCTCCCCGACGACATTAGGAACCTAATTAAACGTAAAAAATAAAAATGCCGCGAAACGGCGTTACGTTCTATTCCCGTCAGATGAAAACCGGCGTTCGTTACGTGAACTTCAAAGATAAGTAAGGCGGCGCGTAGCCGACTACACTAACGAAAGCTGGGACAATTTTCTTAGCAAGATCTCGCCGTCTCGATTTTTAGAGTTCTCAACAGTGGCCAGTAGGCCACGTGCCTACTGAACACTGGCGAGAACTCTAAAAAACGATCCTTAAATAGATTTCCCTCCTCTAGTTAGAACAAATCAATCTCTCGCGTTTGACGATGCCGACAAAGCCGAATGCCTAGCCGACAATGTTCAGTCACAGTGTACTGTTTCTACTCTGCCGGTCTGCAGGTCTGCCCAGGACGATCCGTTACCTCCCACCGATCACGACGAAGTGAAAGATCTAATCGAAGATCTTCACAACAGAAAGGCCCCGGGGCCGGACGGTATCTCAAATAAAGTACTTTCCGTCTATATCTACTAGTAAACATCTTCAATGTATTACTAGCAGGCAGTGTTTTTCCTGACGAGTGGAAAGAAGCCACCGTCATAGGAATACATAAACCGGGTAAACCCCGGAACGTCGCGAGTAGTTACCGCCCGATCAGTCTTATTAGTTCACTCGGCAAAATATACGAGCGTCTTATCCTCGCCCGCCTTAAGACGGTCGTAGCCGAGAAACATTTGTTAATGGATGAGCAAATTGGTTTCCGGGCAGCCCATTCATGTACAAATCAGGTGCACCGCCTCACGGAGCACATTCTAGACGGCCTGAATAGACGTTGCCCCCTATACACGGGAGCCCTATTCTTCGACGTAGCCAAGGCGTTCGATAAGGTCTGGCACAACGGCCTAATCTATAAGCTCTACGAAATGGGCGTGCCAGACAGACTAGTTCTCATCATACGAGACTACTTATCAAATCGGAAATTCAGATTTCGTGTAGAAGGTACTCTATCTAGCAGTAAGCCCCTAGAGGCTGGCGTGCCGTAGGGCTCGGTGCTCTCACCTTTGCTATACAGCCTGTACACGAACGACGTATCACGACCGCCGCGCGTCCACGTAGCCCTCTTCGCGGACGACACGGCACTATATGTGTCATAACGGTCAGTTTATAGGTAGAACTCTAAATAGAGCGGCCGCTCTCCTGGGCGACTGGTTCAGGAAGTGGCGCATAGAAGTGAACCCCGATAAAAGTGCAGCGGTGTACTTTAATCGGGGCACTAGGCTATCCGAACGGATGAGACCCTATCGCTATCCGGGTAACATCATCAAAATGTTCGATAGAATAATTCTCAGGGAAAAATCAACAAAATACCTAGGGGTTATTCTAGACAATTAGATGTCGTTCAAACCGCACATCTCACGTGTCACTAACAAGGCTAAGCACGTACTTAGCCGTCTCTATTATTTAATTAATAAAGACAGTAAAATGTCACTTTGTTACAAAGTGACATTTTACTTGACTTGACAAAACGTGTATCAGGCCAATCTTAGCTTACGCAAGTGTAGCCTTCGCACATACGTGCCTGACCCATCTTAAAAAGCTACAAATGGTCCAAAATAGGTTCATGCGTACTGCCACCGGTTGTCCGTGGCACGTACGCAACGAGGACCTACATCGCGACCTAGATTTGCCTACAATAGCACAGCATTTCAAAGAAGTATCGGAACGCTACTTTGAAATAACGGCTGGCCACCCCAACCCGGTGTTAGCACCCGCATGTGACTACACACCGGCCGCGAACGCGCCCGTCAAACTTAGGAGACCCCGTCAAGTGTTATCGGATCTAATAACCGCGGCAAACGCGAACCTCCCTCCCAATCCCAACCGGAACACAAATTCACAAAACACTACACTACACCGTCGCCGCCGGTCTAGGCGAAGAAGACCTCTCTTGCGCCCGGCGCCTAACGCCGAGCGACGAGCCGCCACTATTCCTCCACCTAGTCCACCCAGTAACCAGAACGCAGCACCAAGTCGAGGTACGGTCTCCCGGGAGAAAACCCTTGTTGCTGGCGTTGTAGGGAACAGTCCAATCCATCTCAATAATGATGTTTCGGGCTGAGCACCATGCTCGGCCCACAAAGCCCGGTGAAGTTGTAAAAACCGCAAGGTTGGCAACACAGTAGTCATTCCAAAAAAAAACCCTGCGGTTTCGCCGTGCGAGTCGTGCGACGCATATCGGCAGGCGACCATCATTCATTTTAATACCAATTACAATTTTAAATTCGTAATATCTTTTTGAATGAATTGTGCGATTGGAATAAAATTAAAAGTAATTCATATCTATTGAAATAGTCTTGCTCAATAAATAGTTTATTTGGATAAGGATTAGTATTTGACGATAATCTGATCAATAAATACAGGCTAATAATTTTAATTACTTTCATTATATGGAAAAATGGTTATAATGGCTAAAATATAAATGTTTGGTTTCTACTATCGAGGACATTTTTGTAGGCATTATTAAGTTCTACAACTTTTCTGTAGAATTCAACCATACATCTCTAACCATTTAGGCAGCGTTCGCGAGAATCGTTAACGTACGTCAGTTTTTTCGTCGACTTACTCCATAGTTTTCACTACCACGAAAAATCCTTTCTATTTTCCGGGATAAAATATAGCCTTCACACGGATTCGAAAGAATCCCTCTAAGTAATGGTATGAGAAATTTTGAAATCGGTCCAGTAGTTTCTGAGCCTATTCAATGCAAACATACAAAAATACAAAGGTTTCCTCTTAATAATAATATAATTAATTATAATTTATAATAGTATAGATAAAGATAATGGAGTGGAGTGCGTCCGTAACGTAGAAAAAAGGGAACTATTTTTACCTTTTTATAATAAAAATAATAAAGAGATATTTAATAGTGTTTTAGCTGACCCCTAATCGGACGCAGCTAGAACAATGTACGCATTCCTATACAATAAATGATTATTTATATATATGTTTATATATATATCATTAAGAAACGCTCGTAGTATCAACTATACCTATATCCATTAATTAATACCTTTTTTAGACACCTAACCTATTAATATTTCATTTAACATCTGTTTTAGTCGCCTCTGCTTAAGAGGTCCGGTGCTAGGTTTGACTTCAAGAGGTCCCAGATTCGATAATTGGGTCGCAACAAAAAGAAAATGTTTTTTTTTTTTGTATTTTCTAATTTAAAAAGTACGTTTCCCGGAAATGGATATGACCGGTTGGCGATAGGCTTGCCACCTTTCACATTTAGACAAGTTCAAAAACGTGAAAAATAGAGATAAAGGTCCTAAAAATATGAGCGATGGCTCATTCGATTCGTAATCACCTCTAGAAAAATGTTTTTGAAGGATTTTGGTGCAGGTTAAAAATTGCAATTGTTATTAACAAAATAAGATGAAAAAAAATGATGTTTGGTTTTTTGTTAATAACTCGAAAAATATTAACATTTAAGAAATTTTGAAAAAAGCTCGTTAAAGAGGAGGAAATTTCTAATAAAAAAGTCCTAACTCCCGGAATTCTATCTCCATTATTTATAATTTTAATTAGACGTTGAAAATAGGGCTCCGCGCGGCAGTTACGGCATGCGCGCGCCGCCGCTAAAGAGAGTTCAGCAGTAAAAATATTTTTTTTATAACATAAAATGTGATTTTAAAAATTTTAAAAAAATCTAGTATCTTCTTAACACTTGAAAGAATCGAGCCCTGAAGAAAAAAAGTTTAACCACCATTTTTCAAAAAGTTATTCAATTGTTAACTAACCATTTTTTTCCCAATCTCCATTGGCATAAACAATGGGATGAAAGGTATAAATAATTGGCCTATTAATTTTAAACTTCGTGGAGCCCTTTTGGTATATGTACTTTATAAGATCCTTCGGTAAATTTTCATTAAAGTTTATTAATTTGTTAATTATGATTTTTATAACTGTTGAAAAATTAAAAATATAAAAAATGTTGATTCAATTCAATTCAATTATTATTTAGCTATGCCTGTTTTCACATTGAACAATGGCAATAATTAACATAGGTTATGAATTTTTTACGTTATTTGTTTATAAGATAGTTTTAAACAAATTAAGAAATTCAATATTTTTAAAAAAAATTTTTCCTATTTTATTGTTTACAAAAAATTATGATTTAAAAAAAATTCTTAATTTTAATTTTTAATTGTTTAAAAACGATTGTTTTTTATATTTCGATTGTTTAAATAATTAGTTAAGAAAAAAATCATGATTTACACTTTTAAGTAGTTTGGCAAAAAAAAAAATATTAATTATTTAATTGTTTATTAGTTTAACAATTTGTTATAAACACTTCAGAAAAAAATTATAAAAATAGCTATATACCTAGTCTTGCCATAAATATTGTAATAAAGAAAAAAAATATTTTTTTAACTGCAAATAACATATATTACTTTTACAGTGTGTTAGTTTAATACA
>NJDD01001096.1:103912-117392 GCA_002245505.1 Calephelis nemesis | reverse complement strand
AAAACACAATGAACAATCGTATAAAAATGACAGATTCGAAATTCAAATGTAATATTTTTTTATTTTTAAGTGTAACAGTATTTATGGCCAGACTAAGTATAATAAAGTGCAAAAAAAAAAAAATTTTTATTTATTACAACACTTTTTAATATCATACGATACGGTAATGTAGTATAAGTATGATATATCTTTTAAACTATTAGAGATACGATAAAGGACACTCAGGTCTTTTTTATAAAGAATGAATTTCTCTTTCAGAAAAATTTAAGATCAAGTTCGTGTCTATTGTTTATTAGCTATTAATGCATTTTTTTTTACTTTTTCGTATCTTTTGTGATCTTTAACTTGTTAAATTATGCAGATACAGCAAAAAATCTTAAAACTATTTTGTTAAGGATTAAATTGCCTAACAAATTATTAATTAATCATATTTTTATTGCTAATTGTTTAAATAATATACTTACTGTGTTTGGTGTTTCCAAGCCTAATGCCATATTCAATCACGGGCAACGTTTTTTTATTCGAAAATAGGTAGGTAATATACGTTTCGTTTTTTGATACCAGACCCGAGGATTGAAGCAGATTCAAGAAGTCTAGTTAAACGCTGGACCAGTAGATTACAGACGAGATTTATTTTTTATTTATTTTATTTAGCCCGCCCCGGCTTCGCACGGGTGGTCATATTTCCAAATTTCTCAAAGAAATGATGTTCTATGTTCATCAGCGATAATATCTGCTTACTATGGATCATAGGCTATGGTAAAATATTTTTTCAAACCGTTGCAGTTTCAACGCCTATCAAATACAAACAAACACACAAACAAACAAATATTTTCTCTTAAACATTATGGTAAAGAAATAAATACAGAAAATAAATAATACAGAAAACCATCGAAATAGCCATACAAAATTTCAACCCAATCAGCTAACGTTTAGAAGTTATGTGAAATATCTAGCTAGGTACAGCAAGGTAATTTTTACTACCCAGTCCCGCGAGAATGAAGCATTGTCCTGTTTTAAAAAGTAGACTTTGTTCATCAGAGATAATGCTTGCTTCCAATGGTAAAAGAATGTTCAATACTCTTCAATATAAACAAATCAACAATCAAATCTTTCCTGTATAAAATAGGTGTAGGTATCTAACCATATTTAAAAAAGAAGACGTTTGGTGCAAAAGCTCTGAATATGCTCGTACATAAATTAAGAAGATTAACATTTAGGTATGGTTATGTACAAAAAAAATTATATGTGCGTAATACGAGTATGGAATAGACATGCAAAATTTTAACACAATCGGTCAAGCTGTTTAGTAGTTGACACTTGACATACCGATAGCAGCTCCACCTCCACCATTACACGGAAGTGTAATATTCTCCCCTAACCCCGTTGACTTACTACCCGTTTTCCCGTAGGAATGAAACATTTTACCGCTGTATACTGTAGGCCTCTTATCCACTATCCAGTCAACAGTCCACGCATAAGCGATTTTGCCGCCCAATTGTACACACACACACACGTTTTGCGAAAAATGGCGGGAAATCGGAAAAACGACGATATCTTTCGATTTATGTATTAAAAACATATAAATGTATATATTTTTAGGATCCCTGAGAATTCGGCTACCTAATAACGTAAAAATGTGTATGTTTAACCCCAAAACCATTTGCAACGAACAAAATGCAAAAAAATTCCGTGTTTTTTCCCAATTTTCCCAAGAAAAACATTTCTTATGAAAAACAAACGAATTTTATTTACCTTCTAAATACTTTAATCGAAAGAACATGAAACATTTAACAAAATGCAATTACAAAAACAACAATGTCCATGCAAATATTTTACCACACAAGCTCGGGAAAAAAACGGGTCGTTATCTCACTACCTGCTACCCGGTACTACAAAAAGGCCGACTTTAGAAATTTTACACAAGCTTGTTGTAAGTTCTGAAAAGTAGTTTGTTTGTTTTATTCTATTTAATGTTTGTTCTTCTCAGTAAAAACGTTCACAGATGTTAAAATAGGTTTGGTAAATTTAAGTAAAACAAGATAATAAAACGGGTGGTAAAACGGCTAAAATCTGATATAATTTATTTTTTTTCTCAAAATGTTCCGAATTTGTACTTGATAAAAATTTAAATTTAGAATTATGATTATATTTGCTAATTAAAAAAATATGAAATTAGCTATTTCTCACAAACGAATTCTCTATAGAATTAAATTCTTGCATGTTCCAAAAAGTGTCACGTGACATTTAATCTCTTATTATAACTTATTATGGAGTATTTAGTGGAAGAAACTCATAAAACTTATATGTTTTATCTGTAGATATGTCTTATAGAATAAGATTTTTTCAATCGGTTCAGCACTTTCGGAGACTATTCAACAAACAATCAAATCTTTCCCCTTCATTATTATTTTAGATTATATATATAAGTTCTATTACCAGAGTGAAGTCGGGTCTGATCGCTAGCTTGATACGAGTATTATAACTCACGCGGTGTCGTCGTGATCTCGTCGGATAATTTTCTAGTGTATGAAGGTATGTATTTTGTTTAGAATTAAATTTTTAATTTCATAATACCTTTTAAATGGATTGTTCGATTTGATTAATTCAAAAAGTGATCTCATACATACATACATACATATCTTCACGCCAAGTCCCTTACGGGGTAGGCAGAGAGTATCGAGTGCCAGACCTCACGATCCTGACAAACCTGTCTTGCTTCCTTCACATTCATTACTCTTTTCATACAAACACACCGGTTTCGGAGACTCTTGACACCACCCTCGGATAATATCCGATTGATCTGATCGCGAAATGTCAGCCTTGGTCTCCCCGGGTACCTACATCCATCCACATTCGCATTGTATATCTGCTTTGTCAATCTTTCATCTGTCATTCTTTCCACATGCCCGAACCAGCGGAGCATGCCCTTTCGCATTTTAACACCAACACTTTCTTTCAATCCCACTCTTTCTCGGATCTCACTGTTACGAATGCGGTCAGCGAGCGTTACACCACAGATTTTCCGTAGTGCTCTCATTTCGACTGCATTTATCCTACTTTCATGATCTTTCTGACATACCCAACTCTCACTTCCATACAATAACGTTGGGATAAGCACAGAATTGCAAGAAAAAGTGATCTCAAGGCAACAAAACAGTCTTGAATATGAAATGATTTATTTGGATGAGGATTAATATGAAGGTATGGATAACATGGTTTGAATAATATGGTCGGCATTTCTGTTAACTTTTAAAACGTAAAAAATTAGTTAATACCTTAACTATAATAGTTAGATACATGGGACATTTGAGTTCCAGCAACTAAGGTACTTTAAAATAAATATATACTCACCCTTCGGTATATATTTTCACCATCAACTATTTCCTTCGCCTGTACTAGATTTATTATGTGAGATTTTTGGCTTTTGTGCATATTGATGTCCTCATATTCCTCGTTGCAGACCACACAGGTGTCTTCGATGAGGCCGTTCCAGCTGTTCTCCGGGATAGCGACATTGTCGGATATTACCAAGTTTCCTACTCGACGAAATACAATCCGGCATGTTTTATTCTGATCGTGGTTTGGGTCTTTTACATGGACCTTCACCCGGGCCAGCGTACGGAGCAAACAATTACACAGCTCACAGAAATATCCCAATTTTACCTGAAATATTGTTTATGGTTATGGCACATTTTTTTTAAATTTAGAAGAGAAAAGTAACTGTATTGTTAGGTTGTGCATTATTGCAACAATATTGAGATTTCAGAAACTGAAAGACAAAAATGCTTTCAGTTAATTAGGTAGGTATGGCTCCTTTTCTGATTACTAAGAGTGCTACTCGTACCAATCTCTTATACTTTTAGGATTAACTGCAGAAGAGTAAATTCTGTGCAATGAAGATATTTAAAAAATATGGGGTAAAAGTCTAAATGTAAATTTTGCGCTCTGATTCATTAACTATTGGTTTAATTTTATTTGTTTTTTATATTTTGTTGTAGATAGGTAGTACGTGATTAACAGATTATCCCATAGTCTTTGTCATAAGTTTTGTATTCTAGAAATTACAGAGCACTGTGCACAGTCCAGAAATACGAAAAGCAGAGAAACATACTCGTATTATCACGTCAAGTTTCGCTGCAGAGTGCGGAGGCAAAGAGAGGTAGGACTCTTTGCCAATATACTATCGAGTGCCAATTGTCACAATACCTAGATACCTGCTTACGTTGTCTGAAGTAGGCTTTGGGATTTTATAAATCCTAGTCACAATAATATTTAAAAAAAACTAGATACCCTCAGCACAGAATAATAAGTACTAACGTACCTTAGTTAACATTGGTTAGGCAGGTATACAAACTGGTGGATACGGCGCCCCATATGCTGGGAGAGTGCGTCGCCTTCGAACAACAGCGGCGTACTCTCTCAGCGATCGTGGGAGAGGACCTCTCGCTGCCGAGCGTAGTCAACGCCATGCTCGGCAGTGACAGGTCCTGGCAGGCGGTGGTCTCCTTTTGCGAAGACGTAATGACGCAAAAGGAGACCGCGGAGCGGGCCCGGGAGGACGATCCCAACACGGGCCCGCTCCGGCGCAGGCGGACCGGGGGCGCGAGAAGGCGGTTCATCCGCCTTCAGAGTGCTTCCGATGCGGGGCTGCCAGGGGGAGTCGGGGGACTTCCTCTGGCCAGCACGGCCTCGCACGCCTGGGGGGCGACTCCAGTGGCCGGAGTCGCTCCTCTTTCAGCGCGGAGGGAGGCCCGGTAAAGACCGGGCCGTAGCCGCGGAGCGAGATGGTGAATGCCAACGTGACCCCATCTCGCTCCTAGCCGGGCGGCAAGAAGGTCTCCGCAGGGGTTTTAGTGGGTAGGACTGCCCAAGTAGGAGGGTGCCGCCGACGCTTCTCGACGGCGGCGCCGGAGCAGGAGGGCCTGGGGCAGGTGGGCCTGGGCCCTAGCGAGTCCCACACTCGGGCCCGACCATCTGGGCCCGGTCGTGCGTAAAGGCATTTCCCCTGCGTTAACAAAAAAAAAAAAAAAGGTATACAAACTGGTATTAACTTTCAGGTGGAACGATGTCCGCCGGATCAGCTAGTTCTAAATAAATCTAAGGTTCAGTTACCAACATGCAATGCGACGCTGGCCTTTGACTTAGATATTTCGAGCGAGATATGATTTTATATAGCCATTATTAGACACGGAGGAAATACCTACCTAGAATGCTCCTTAACTAAATATCCGTACGAAGATTAAATAATTTTGATAGAAGACGAAACCGCGCGCAACATTAGTAGGTAATTAATAAAGCAAAATTTTGCAGCAGTTTCAGTGCAGCACTGACTGCAATAAATTACATTGACAAATAGGTAAAATACTTTGATGTGTAGATACCTTTCTAATCATATCCACTTTAAACTCTTCCACATAAGAAGTCGCAGAATAGCTCTTTTTGTGAACAGGTTTAGAGACATGGTTCACAGTGTCCTCCTCGCTCTTCAGATGAGTTTCACAAACTAAGCAAAAGTAATCGACAGTTCCACTGAAGATGGCGCTCTTGCTAAAATTTGGTGCCATTTTACCTATAACATGTAGACAATTATTTTTTCTAAAGTTTTTAAAAGAGATAAGGCTGCATACGAGCAAACAAACAGATTTCCTGGTGGTCGACACCTCTCGAAACCTAATGTTCGTATTTAATTCGCCAAACACATATTCTTAGCTCTATGATGTCAGTGTTCGTCATTGTCTGTTAATGTGGCCTAGAGCCTGTGCACTAATAGAATCTATAGTGCAACTGTCGCTTACCATCATGATAGCCGCCTACTTGTACTAGGTAGGTATACCAGAATAAAAAAGTTCGCCCTCTACCTTTCTCAGTTCTAAAAATAGGAAAAATTAAAAAAAAGACGGGTACCACAAACTGCAAAGCATTTTACTTTACAATACAATTATTTAGTATCTTCACGCCCGTATCCACGAAGGTGTAGGCAGAGGCACTAAGTCCCACAATGTACAAAGTGACAAGCCTATCGTCAAACGGGCACATATCCAATCCCGGGTAACATTATTTTTATTAGAAAATTGAAAATATACAATATCTAATTTCGAATCAAATCGAATCCGGGACCTCAATAAGTCAATTCCGACGCTGCCGGACCGCTAGACCACAGAGGCGATTATTTTAATACTGCAGTCTTCAGAACAACGTGAGAGGCCTAATCGCAGTAGTTTTTACAATTGTTTTACACTTACTCGTCTGGTATTATCAAATGCGAATCCTATACCTGTTCGGAAACATTGTGGAAGCAATACAAAAACAGCAATGAATCTACGTTTTATTTTAGATATCGCGCAAACGACCTGCACTGCCGTATTGTTCGCGCATACGCAGTGCGCGGTCATACGTTCTGACGATCTAAAGCGAAATTAGAAGTTTTTACCCATTCCAAAAAAGTGCGCAATGCCACTAAAGAAGTTTTCACTTCAAAAACAAAAATCTTAATACATTAATTAAGACGCATACAAAATTAGTAGGTATACTTATTCTAATTGCATTTACGATTACTTAGACAAAACTAAGTACCGCATATGTTTTAAAATATGTTAGTACAATATCATTCATTCTTACTTCTGAGAATTGAAATAAAGGATGTTTAAACTATGTAGGTGTACTTTATACAAAGCAAATACAATGTATGTAGGTAGGTACCTACTGCTTTTGCAATGCTGATAAGGTTTCCCTTCTCAGAAATTGCACTGTCAACAATCATAGGCCGTCCTATTGTTAAACATAGACTAAAGTACTCCACGGGTTAAGTGGACATTACAGTCTGTATCACATTATTAGACTATAAGGCACTTTAAGTCAATGTTTATTAAAGACAGAGGTAGTTTAGGTACTATATTAGGTACCAAAATAGTTTACACACAGTTAATTGCAAAACTATTTATAAATGGACTTGGGTGTAAATGACTAATCATGAAACATAATAAATACAAGTTACACAAACTGAATTAAACCCCAAAGTAAGCAAATTATATGCTTGTGTTATGGGTGTTAGTCAACGATCCCAACACATAGAAATACTTAAATAGATACCAGAATAAATTTAATAAACACCCAGACCCGGAAATGCAGACATCTAAATGTTCATCACACAAAAGCCCGCCCCCCATCGGGAATCGAACCCGAGCCTCGCGGTTGGACGATGTAGTTAGGCGTGTACGCTAGCCACTCGACCAACGAGGCGGTCAATATTAGGTATATCATTATAATTTTAAACATTATTAGGGTTCTCGAGCCAAAAAACGAAACCCATAACGATTCGTCATGTGTGTCTGTCCGTCCGTATGTCACAGCCTCTTTCCTCCGAAACTATAAGAGCTGTTGACACTTGGAAATTAGATGTATTTTGTAAACCGCATTAGGATTTTTTATTTTTTTTTTTGAAAATAACGATAATTTTGGGTGTTCCCCATACTTAGTTACTTATATACATTTATTCATCTATGGGTCTTTAAAAATGCGAGTGAGGCCTAACCAAAGTGGTGAAACGGCGTGCGTTACCCCAGTTAGGTGCTAAATTTTTTTTTGCTTTTCTAGTCTTCCGCGGTGACGAAAATGTAATAAAAATTCAGATTTTTGTATGTACATAATCCTATTAATATTATAAATGCGAAAGTTTGTATGTATGGGTGTATGGATGTATGGATGTTTGTTACTCTTTCACGCAAAAACTACAAAGCCGATTACGATGAAATTTGGTATGTAGGTAGCTGAAGACCCAGAATAACATATAGGCTACTTTTTATCCCGGAGTTCCCGCGGGATTGGGACTTACGCGGGTGAAACCGCGGGGCGCAGCTAGTACGAGCATAATGCAGTAAGTTATACTCTTCAATTATTCTATAAATTCAGACAGTCAACCGGCAGGCTTGATGGTTGTTTTGCAATGACATAGCTGAATTGGGACCACGACGTTCCCTAATCATGCAAACATAACGGAGTGTTCGCTACTGGCGATTCGTTTTGCGATAGGATAGTTGATAACTTACTAAAAGTAAACTATCTTCACGCCCATATCCCCGAAGTGGTAGGCAGAGGTATAACCACCAACGAACAGCCGAAGACACAAAGTCCCACAATGTGATGGGTGGCAAGCCTATCGCCAACCGGTCACATATCCAAGCCCGAGTAACTTTTTATTAGAAAATTGGGAAAAAAAATTAATTTTCTTTTTGTTGACCAGGGAATCGAACCCGGGACCTCATGCAGTCAAGTCCAACGTCGGGCCACTAGACCACAGAGGCCTTCTTATAAAATTGATTTCTTCCTGGTCATTCTGTATAAGAACGGAACTAACACATGGTGCGACTGCAGCTTTAGGTCGGCTCTTATGGGGTGTCTGACAAGTGATAAGTGAGCAGGAAGCCTATGTCACGTATAGGGCATAGACCGATACAAGAGGAAAACGATGTATAATTACAGTTATCTGTCACTGCTTAGTCAACCTCAATGAGGGTCAGCAACATTTCGCAATGGTTGCCGTCGCCGGATGTCCGTCGATACCACTCTTTTATCGATTATATTAACTTGGTAACTATAACGCGATGGTTAAAAGTCGAGAGGAACGAGTGTTAGATTATCGATCTAGATATACATATAGGCTACTTTTTATCCCGGAGTTCCCGCGGGATTGGGACTTACGCGGGTGAAACCGCGGGGCGCAGCTAGTATTAAATAAAAATCCATGAACAAACTGCCCAAATCAATATAGGTATCTCCAAAGTAGGGAAATTATGTGCTTAATATATAGGTGTTAGTCATCAATATAAATACACAGAAATACTTAAATACCGGAATAAATTATGTTTAAGAATCCACGCTCGGAAATACAAAGTATGTTTATCACACAATTGCCTGCCCCCATCGAAAATCGAACTCCAGCCTCGCGGTTAGGTGTGAACTCTAGCCGCTTGACCAACGAGGAGGTACTGTATGGAGTAGTAATCAAATCGAAAAATTTTATTATCATGAAATACACTATAATAGGTACGTACCTAAAATTAGAAGCGATACCCTCCTGCCTGTAGACAGTAAACGCTATTTTACATCACAATAACGCATTTACACTACCTACTTCACTATTATGTTGCGACTTTTATCAAAACTATGATAACTCTTAAGATGCTCAATAAAATAAAATGAAATCAAATAGGCATAGCCTTATAAAATACCTTAAAAAAAGAGCTATATCGCACCTTCAGTAATACAAGGGCCCAAGTGAAAATTTTCACATGTAAAATCCCATACACGACTGGGATTTTGAATGATAAAGGCACAAAATGATTCGCTACTGGTTAGTGCTAGCAGAAAGAGAATAAACATAAGAATAACTCGGTAATTGTATTTATTTTAACACATAATATTATCGGGAAAAATACTGCATCTTAAAACACGATTTCCCAAAAAGTAGTTTTTTGGATAGTGCCCTTATATTACTGAGGGTGCGATATGCTATCGCTGATTTTTTTATAGAAATGGAAATCAATCAAACAAAAAACAGCTCACGCGATGGAAGCTCTAAAATAGGAATAGGTATTTTGGGTTTTTGCTAGAACCAAGAGATTCTGATCATGATAATCTGACTTTTTAGAGTTCAGTAGCCAAGGCCAAAAAAAGAACCCTTATAGATTCTATAATCGTCATGTCTGTCCGCATGTCACAGCCCTTTTACCCAACAATAAGATCTATGCTGTTGAAATTTGGTAAGTAGGTACCTACCTACCCAGATGTATTTTGTGAACCGCATTAAGATTTTGATATAAAATTAGACTACGACGATCCCTAAAAAAATATATGATGTACATTTAAACTTCCATGTAAACTTCCACCGAAAATTTGTTTGAACGAGACCTAGTAAGTATTTTTTTATAGGTAGGTACTGTAACACCAACACTTAAAACAGTTGTACCACACTCTCAAGAAAATGCGCCGTGTAGTTTAGAATTGCGAAACCGTTTAGTAGGTAGGTAGGTATGAGCTTTTATTACCGGTAATGTCTTTGATTTGATATTACATAGGTACCTACCTAATTGCAAAAGATTCACTGATCTTCCTTGTTTGCTTACTTAATATTGCAACCACTGTGTATGAATGAATGAATGAGTTGCTACCACGGAACCCACCATGGGCGAGTCCGACTCGCACTTGGCCGCTTTATTTAAAAAAAAACTGCGTGGTCTTCGGTCCTTGATACGTATTGTATGTGTGATAGGTACCCATTTCAATTCAATCAGACCTTTTATAGCGGATTAAAAAGCACTTTCTTAGATTTCGTTACGCACAGTAGGTAGGTATGTGTACCCATGAAGTCAATAGAAGTATTTCAATTAAAAAAGTAGCGACTTTAATTTCAGTAAAAGACAAAAATTTAGTATTTTTTGGGCTGTCATCATCAGAATTAGACTCGATGATACTGGGACCACTAGTAGGTTCTTTTAAATAAAAACATAATTTTTAAAACAAATGACAGTGAAATCTAGTAAGTACATATCCAACAAACATACTATACTACAGTTAGATAGGTACATAATAATAAATATAAATAAATAAATAAATATCCCTGGACAAATCACACAAATTGAATCTAACCCCAAAGTAAGAAAATTATATGCTTGTGTTATGGGTGTTAGCCAACGATACTATTACATATAAATACTTAAATAGATACCAGAATAAATTTAATAAACACCCAGACCCGGAAATGCAGACATCTAAATGTTCATCACACAAATGCCTGCCCCCGTCGGGAATCGAACCCGAGCCTCGCGGTTGGTCGATGTAGTTAGGCGAGTACGCTAGCCACTCGACCAACGAGGCGGTACATAGGTACATGAGTTACATTAAAATATAGGATTTAAAGAGGTGTTTGACGTTTTTCTCCGTCAGTTAACTAGGTATACCTACCTACCTACCTACGTAACATTTGCAATGTCTCCCTAAACTAAAATTAAATAAAATTTGGCATGACTCTGATTCCACTTGGACGCCGCTCGTACCTATGGAAGTCGAATAAGTAAGCCCTTTTAGTTTTATTAAAATAATAACGGGTATTATTTTTATGGGATAAGCAGTGAACAAGTACAAGGCTGATGATTACAGACATTGTTGACCTGTAGATAGGTACCTACCTGCCATAGATGTTATATGGGCGTTTTCGTGAAAAAACAAAATTGGACTGTCTTACTGAATTAAAGTCATTTTTAAAATAAACGTGATCATTCATTACATATTTACTAGCTTATTTGGATACTTCACACGTTTTTCTACGAAAACGCCCATATACCTACCTATGTGTGTCGATATCACGTGGCTGGGGTTTAATGTATTACTTACTAATAATATGGATTTTTAGTCTGAAATAAAATTATTATTATTATTATATTAAATGCTGAAATGCAAGACTAGGTAGGCAGGTCTAACTTTGCCATCAGAGCCGAAGAGCAGAGGGTCAATGCCAAAATCGTCGTTAAGGCGGCCCGAGCTGCCAGGCTAAAATGGTTTTACGTAGTAGGTAACGTAATCATGGACCATGGTCTAAACTAAAGCTCGCATCACAAGTTTCGGGACAGGAAAGCAGTTGGCTAGTCAGTCCCCTCTCCTCCTTAAATTCGTCCATGGCATAACTACTGAACTTGTGAGTAGTTAGGTATATTGAACTGTCCCATTGACTAACGAATAAGTACCTACATAATCTCTAAAATTTTTCGCCATCATACCTACCTGCATAAGATTAAAAAATTGTTTGAAATTTTTACGTACCTGTCTTGATTCGAATCTCACTAAAAATGCAAAGTATTTAGGGTTTTTATTTTATAATATGCCAACAAACTTATATGAGAAATGTTAAAAAAAGTTGTCCTAGTAGTTCACTTGTTGCACGTTACGAATCACGAAATACGAATGTGAATTGTGAATTTCAAATTTCAATTGATTGTACAAATTGACCAGTGTTGCCAGCTCGAATTTTTATAAATCCTTCCGTACGATTCTAAAAGTTGGTAGTTTCCGACCAAACTCAACTCGAAAAGTAGGTAGATCTACCAACTTCTTTTTTTTCAAGATTTAGAAGGAATCTGCACGGTCGTATTATATCTATAACAGATTGTTTTAGTAAAAAAAATTACTTTTCTGAGTATTTTTGAAAAAAACAATAAGAGAAACCTACATTGTAAATTGTTGTTGTTTCCCCGTGTAGGTACGGGCTCCTTTGCAGAATAGACCATCTGCCTTTCTTGCCAGGCAGCTCGTGAAAGGCGAGCATAGGCTTATCATCACTAACACCGTGACGTCTGACTAGGTGGTAGAGTTCCGCAGCGACTCACCCGGATTGGTACCACTGCCTTACCTATTCCTGCCGCCATAAGGTGATGACGTGTTCCGGTTCGGAGGGTAAGGTAGCCGGTAAACTTACTTTTGCTCGAGGCCTAACATCCTGACCTCAGGTGTGCAACGCACCATTACCATCTTTGGTGTCTCTAGGCGGCGTGAATTTCTTACCATCAGGATATCCATCTGCTTGTTTGCCTTCTTATATCATAAAAAAAAATTAGAATAAAAACAAAATTAAATCATAGACTGGACATCGTAATTGGATTGGTGAAATATTTTATGATCTATTTATTTAAATGTTTTTGGCATTTCAACTAAACAACATATAAATATTTTACAACTTTATTTCCCATAATTTGTTCTACTTTTGATCATAATGCAGTTTTTTCTGTTTTCTTGGAGTAGAATTTTCATCAGATTTACTGTCTCTCTCGAACATTATAAATTATATGTAATAAATTATAATTATATATAATATTATATGTATTTTAATAATAAAATCACTTTATTGCACTCTACACTTTTTATTTCAAAAGCTAAACTTTTCACTTTTGTTTAATAACAATTATGTATTGCTGCCATGCATACAGAAGTAAACGTACATAAATAAGAAAATGGCAGACGGTTCTACACAACAACGCCCTCTCTCTTATTGATTCAAAATTCAAAAATTCACCAGAGTTAAATACAAATTAAAAAATTTGGTTGGTTATCAAGTAAAGGTTTCAATATATTATTTCCGCAAAAATAAAATAAAATTTTCGATAAATGAAAAAAGTTAGTAGATTTTTCATCCAAGATAGTAGATTTGTAAAAAGAGTTGAAGGTAGGTAGATCTACCTAAAGTTGGTAGAGTTGATAGCGTTGAAATTGACCCACAGATCAGATTAGATATTAGTAGTACCTAAATTGAACAATGATTAGTGAACAATGAACATTGAAGTTTGAACATGTTTCCACCAGTGCTGCAAACAGCTAAACAGGCTTTCCAGCAGATTCGTGTCTTAAAACCACCAGAAAACCACTAACAAGAAACGGTCCTACTGTCTCCTATGTCCATAACCACCAAATTTTCCACTAAAAGTTTGTGGTT
>NJDD01001096.1:50288-66158 GCA_002245505.1 Calephelis nemesis | reverse complement strand
TTCAGAAGGTTTAATAGGAATATTTTTGTTATTGCAGAATTCATAGATGACCATACGTTAAAGTATAAAAATTCTCCTTTGATATTAATTGGAAAAATGATTAAAAAATGTCAGCATTGTGATCCCTTAAAATTCAAAGATGAAACGCCGGCTTGTGCTAATGGTAAGGTATTTTTACTTTTGATTTTTGAACCAGCTGAGCCGCTAAAGTCTCTTTTATTGAACAATTTCGACGACTCTTGAAGATTTTTAAGCAATATGCATAAAAAAATTTAAATGACGTCGTTTGGAGTAGGTAGACACATCATTATGCCAGAATGTTCTCCCACATTTTTCTGTGCAAGATCAAATTTATCACAAAATCGGTTCATACTAATATTAAAAAGCTGAAGAGTTTAATTTTGTTGCTACAATTTCTAAATGTTTCTGAAGATATCCCCGAAGTTCTGCCTAACTGCACAACCAGAGCACTCGCGACTAGCTAAAGACATTAAGTCCCACAATGTGGTAGATGACTATCCTGTAGCCAGTGGCAACGTTACTTCTAGTAGAAAATTGAATCTTCACATTTTCTATTTGTTTTTTTTTTGTTGCCCGGACCGGAAATAGAACCCAAGATCTTAAGAAGTAATTCCGAAGACGGACCGTTAGACCTCAGAGACGATATGTATATCAAATTAGTAGACTACGCGGGCGAAGCCGCGGGTAACAGCTAGTATAACATAAAAATAAGAACAGCCTGTATAACAGATCGACATCTAAAATGTGCGTCAATCGGGACGTACGCTAATGAAATAAAGGAAAAAATACATTACAATACCTGCTGTGTGTGTGATACACTAATGTAATGTAATATACCTACCTAGCTGCCGTGTGTGAAGGCCTTAAAACAGGCTCCAATATGCCGATGAACACAAGTCACAAAAATACAGTAGGTATGGAGGAAGGGTCACTTTCCTCCACCCCTTAAGTACGACCCTCAGTCAACCGCTTGTATAGGTATTTCATTCACACATATGCTAATTAATAAATGGCTAACAATTTATTTAATAGAATTACCTAACTTAATTAAGTTTATCATAACTTGAGAATTACCTACGTTTAACGTATAGGTACCTAACTACCTGAGTAACTACGAATATTGAGGCTATTATGTTGGTCCGGGATCAGTTAGTTAGTTGAATATATTATCTCTCAGCCAGATAGCTCGTAAGAGACGAGCAAGTCAAAACGTCAGTAATAACAAGTAGGTACAAGTAAGAAGTACAAACAACAAGATAGAGTGCTGTGCAGCAACCTGCACGGGTAGGGATCCACTACCTTACTTATTCCTGCCACCGTGACTCGTGCATGTTCCTCTCCGGGGAGCCAAACGTGCCAGCCGCAGGGCCACGGTCTACCACCTGTAACATCTATGACGTCTATAGGCCATGGACGAACGTGAATAAGAACACGGGTCTCCTGATGGTAAGAGACAGTACCATCAGGAGACCGTGTTCTTACTGCAGCTAAGTTTAGTCGCAATCTTATGTAAGAGAAAAAAAATTCAAGATGATTTCGTACCTGTGTTGATTAGCACCTCACCAGTCAGAAGTGCAAGGTATTTCGGCTTTCAATTTTGAAACACTTATCAAAGAAATAATATTAGCTGACGACTTCCCAGTTCACCAGTTCACACGCTGCACACAACAAATTTCAATTGCAAATAAATTGTATCTCCAAACTTGGTCATATTTCCGTTGTTGTCTATGGGTGTGTTTTCAAACCCGGTATTTCTAGGTAATAGACACTAGGTTATAGACTCGCCTGGCGGGTTACCATAAGCTCTTAAAACAGTACTATTTCAACAATACTAATTGTCAGCCGAGAAAGACAACCTTATGACGTATACCATAAAGTTGCTTATAAAGGCAGACATTTAGCAAGATGGAAATAATACTGCTTTAAGCGTTCAAGGTAGGGCCCCTGATTGATGTACGTACTACACGATGGGCCATCTTATTGGCCTACTAGAACGGGCCATCGTATAGAGGGCGGATGGCTTACGGGCGACTGGCGAGCCGATGGCCGGGGCATGGCGTAGGTATTTTTTGTATGCACTACACGATGGGCCATCCTAGTGGCCCATCCTAATGGGCCACTAGGATGGCCCATCGTATAGAGGACGGATGGCTTATGGGCTGGCGGCTGGCGAGCCGATGACCGCGGTGTCGGTATTTCGCCCGCACATCAAAGGGAATGGGCCAGCGATGGCAGTACGCCTCTACACGTGGCCCATCGTAAACATAATAGTGGTATAGCCAAGTTCAATGTTTAAAATATGCATTTTTGTATGTTCATTAAAATAACAAAGATATAAACGGGCGTCTAGTTCCGACTAGCAAATCCTGAAATATTTATCACGTGAACGTGAAATATAAACTTACAAACATTTTTTTCAGGTATATATAATTTTATCCTATACTTCAGGTACGTTAGCTTTAATCTTGAAATTTACGTTTTATAAGTAATTTGTCATGGGTTATGTTTAATTATTTCAACCCGATAGAAAAAAGAGATGCTATAAGTTCCACGTAACTGTCTGAGATGGTTTTCTTGCAGCCGAGTGTTGATCTGATGATGGAGTCCTAGGAAAACTAAGGAATATATTAATATTTTGTGGATTTGCTCGGCTTAAACTATTAAATTCAGTATTTTACTTAATTAATTAAGAGGCTTCAAGTAATGTACCAAATTTCATTTATCAAATTAATTTTGTTATTGAGAAGAGGTCAGAAGTGATTCCAAATGGCTTGTATAATATAACATACTAGGCTACTTTGACAGTTTTTTACTTTTGACTTGGCTGAAACACTACCTCATGTCTAGATTACTGCTGCTGCAGTAATACGTGGAGCTAGTAAATGCTGCATTTACTAGCTCCACGTCCGTCCTGCAAAACGGACGTATCGCAACTGAATGAGGCCATCGTGTAGATGCGCTCGTTCCATCGCTGGCCCATCGGGCTGAACCATCGCTGGGCCAGCGTGTAGTGCGTACATTTCATCCGCACATCAAAGGGAGTGGGCCAGCGATGGCGTAACGCCTCTACACGTGTCAAATCGAAAACGTAAATGTGATATGATAGCCAAGTTCAAAATTTAGAATATGCATTTTTGTATGTTCGTTAAAAGAATAAGGGATATATACGGGCGTCAAGTTTCGAGTAGAATAACCTGAAATGTTTATTACGTGAACGTGAAATCTAAGGCTTAAAAAATGTTTTTAGAGAAAGATAATATTATCCTGTACTTCAGGTAGGTACTATCAGCTTAGTCTAACTTAAAGCTTGAATTTCACGTTTTATAAGTAACATGTAGTTCTCTTACTAGTCTGTGATTTAAAGTAATGTGTCACGGGATGTTTTTTTACTTTCAACCCGACAGAAAAAGAGGTGCTATAAGTTTAATTTATATTATGTGCGTGTGTCTGTCTATGGCTTCATAGCTTTAAAACGCATAGCCCGTTTTCCATGCGGATTTTTCGTGTAAAAGCTGAAGTGCTCAATACGGTTCAAGCATGTTTTCAGGGGTTGTTGAAAATTTTATTTTATTATTATATCACCAGCTACTTTCATATAAATTATAAAAATTTTAGGTATATTCTCGTGTAAAATAATATATGACGTCTTTTACCCATGCAGGGTGTAATTTTAACCTATAAAAAGACAAATTAATATGCCCTTATAAATAAAACAAAATAAGTTTCGTTTTAAGATACTAATTCGAGGGTAAATTGCAAAACAGTTGCTTAAATTTAATTTTGTTGCCTCTAATTTTTGCCGCCCCACGCAATTTCAAGTTTTGCTCCCTCCTCCCCATAGATCGGACACCGTCATTTAGTCACATGAATTCGGGTTTTAACCGTACATCTACATGGACAACTGTTTGAGACATATTATTGACTAACTTCAAATAGGAGGAAGTTATGTGTTTTTATGTATGGTAATCGATTTCTCTGACATTTCTAATTTTTCGCCTGTGTGGTCCAGCGGTTCAGGTGTTGGACTTGACTGCATGAGGTCCCGGGTTCGATTCCTGGGTCGGGCAACAAAAAGAAAATTTGGTTTTTCCTATTTTCTAATAAAAAAAATGTTGCTCGGGATTGGATATGTGCCCGGTTGGCAATAGGTTTGCCACCTATAACATTGTGGGACTTAGGCTCTTCGGCTAGTCGTGGGTGCCCTAGTTGTGCCTCTGCCTACCTCTTTAGGGATATGGGCGTGAAGATACTTTTTTTTTCATACATCCATACATATCTTCACGCCAAGTCCCTTACTGGGTAAGCAGAGAGTATCAGATCTAACAATCCTGACAAACCTGTCTGGCTATCTTCATATTCATTACCCTTTTCACACAAACACGCCGGTTTTGAAGACTCTAGATACCACCCTCGGATAATATCTGAGTGATCTGATCTTGGAATGTCAACCTTGGTCTCCCCGGGTACCTACATCCATTCACATTCGCATTATATATAATTTCTAAACAGATTTTAAAATTTATTTTGTTAATTAAGAAATCGTATTTCTGAGATGGTCTTCTTGCCACCAAGTGATCTGATGATAGAGTAATAGGTAAACCAAAGATTATATTAACTTTTTGTGCATTTTAACTATTTATTCCGCTTCAACTATTAAATCCAGTATTGCAATTAAGTTAAAATGTACCAAATTTCATTTATCAAATTAATGTTGGCATTNNNTAAACAGATTTTAAAATTTATTTTGTTAATTAAAAAATCGTATTTCTGAGATGGTCTTCTTGCCACCAAGTGATCTGATGATAGAGTCCTAGGTAAACCAAAGATTATATTAACTTTTTGTGCATTTTAACTATTTATTCCGCTTCAACTATTAAATCCAGTATTGCAATGCCGTATGCCATTCGCCCTCAAAAAGATGGCCCATTCTAGTGGCAACTAAGATGGCCCATCGTGTAGTACGTACATAATAGTCCCACGTCCATCCTGCAAATCGGACAGATCGTAATTGAACGAGGCCATCGTGTAGTTGTGTAACCCCGCCTCTTCACAATGGGCCATGATGTCCCATGACAGAATTTGCGATTATTGCCTCTATAATTGCGCTATCATCCTCTCGATCGAGCATTAGTCATTTGTGCATTGACAGCAAATTTGGCAGTCGTCTCGATCTATTAAATTTAAATTGTATTATAGTACTATATATATATATTCAGTAGGGTAATATTGGAGCTTTTGCATCACTTATTTGCTTCGCTTGAACGCCTATATATTGAATTGAATTGAAAACCAAGTTTAGTAAAACTAAGTTCCGTGTAAACGAGTTCAACTATTAGTTATAATTCCGTTGATAAGCTACTACAATTAAAATAATATTGAAAAAATTCTCATTTTCTACGTATCTGCTTACTATTTAAAAAAGTTTAATAATAAAATATGTACAAATGTTTTCAGCAAGGAAATATTTATAAACAAAAATTGACATGATTGACGCCCTTGGAAATATTCTCAATGTGTTTTTACGTTGATTTCGCTAAAATTCGATTGTGAAATCCATTGGTCGCTACCGAAGAATTTTAAGTTTACATATGACACAACATTTAAAAAACAAATAACTTTTCAACGTTCAAGTTTTTAAAATTGCAAACAAATCGCATTTTGAGTGCCTTATGTCTTTTGACCTTTTTCATTCTTTACAAATCTTTATTGTGTTGTTACTTGAAATTTTGTGAAACAAAGTTACAAATTATAAACTACAATATTACGATTGTAAAAAGGGACATCTATGTATTTTTAGCTCTCTATCTATCAAGATCTAATTAAGGCTGCGATTCTAAAGCTCTAATGCTTATTGCAATACTAATGCAATGGAGTGTTAAATTTAAACAGAAACTAATAAAAGTCGTTAATAAGTTATACTTTATTCATGAGATTTGATGTATGAATACATTACTATGTTGAAATATTTTATAATAACATTTTGTTCATAATTACGATAACACTCAAAAAGCCGAAACACTTAACTTTATCATACATGGTCTATCAATATTATTATATTCCAATATGCTACGGTTTGTCTAGCTTACATTAGTTTTTAACCGACCAAAAAGGAGGAGGCTACAAATACTATTCCTGCATATATATGTTTATCGGATGTTTTCTTTGTAATTAACGGATTTTAACTTTTTTTATTTGAAAACGCATATCTACTAAAGTCAAGAAAACAATCTTAAATCTTATTGTATCATAATTATAAGCCCTAGTTGATTTTTCTGACCGTGAACATGTAATCATATATCTACAAGGCCCGTGTTTAAGAGTCTCGAGATGAGTACATTATTAGAATTCTCTGACAAAAAAACTCAAGAAATACATATTTTAACCTCCTAATAATTTAGATCAGGTAAATGTGAGTTGCCAGAAAAAATACACTTCTCACTAGTTTTTGTTTTAAACGTCTACTTAACCCTATTAAAAATTTAGGAATAGTGACAATTGTAATATTTGTTGTAAACGATATTATAGCACAACACGATGGGCCATTCTAGTGGCCCACTAGAATAGAGGTCGGATGATCGTATAGAGGGCGGATGGCTTATGGGTTGGCGGCTGGCGAGCCAATGGCCGCGGTGTCGGTATTTCGCTCGCACATTAAAGAGAGTGGGCCAGCGATGGCGGTACGCCTCTACACGTGTATCCATCGAACGTGCCCATCGAAACCGTAAATGTCATATGAATATTATAGCCAAGTTCAGTATTTTATAGCCAAGTTCAGTATTTGGAATATTCATTTTTGTATGTCCCTTAAAAGAATAAAGATATATACGGGCGTCAAGTTCCGAGTAAAAAATCCTGAAATGTTTATTACGTGAACGTGAAATCTAATCTTAAATTTTTTTTAGACAAAGATAATATTATTATCCTGTACTTCAGGTACATCAGCTTAGTCCAACCTAAAACTTGAATTTCACGTTTTATAAGTAATTTGTCACGCGATATTTTTTAACTTCAACCCGACAGTAAAAAGAGGTGCTATAAGTTTAACGTATCTGTGCCGTGTGTCTGTATCACCTCAGTCTGTCAACAGGTTAATAGTAAGCGGCTGCAAACACCTCGCTGACATAGAAGAGGATGTCTTGTTGGAGAGAGTCAAGCCCACCGTCCTCATCGGTCAAGACAATTGGCATCTCATCGTGTCACGGGACGTGAGAAGCGGGTCGCGAGGCCAGCCAGTTGCATCACAGACGCATCTGGGCTGGGTGCTGCACGGAGTGGATAATCGCCAGAGACAACGGGTACATTTCGTCCACCGTGTCACGACGGTGAAGACATCAATCAGGTGATACGTAATTATTTTGATTTAGATAGTATTGGCATCACCCCGCGACGGCCCGTGACCGAGACAGAGCGTCGCGCCCTACGATTATTGGAAAGTACATGTCACAGATCAGACGGGCACTACGAAGCAGACTTGCTCTGGAAAGAGGACAACTGGTCGGTACCGGATAGTCACGGTTTGGCATTAAAGGACAGACGTCT
Source organism: Calephelis nemesis (assembly GCA_002245505.1). Lineage (NCBI taxonomy): Eukaryota > Metazoa > Arthropoda > Insecta > Lepidoptera > Riodinidae > Calephelis > Calephelis nemesis. The sequence continues at coordinate 58,598 of NJDD01001096.1, read as the reverse complement.
GGACAAGGACCCCGCATTGAGAGAGGTTTACAGCAAGCAGGTACAACATTTATTAGATAATGGTTATGCAAAGCTCGCCAGTGAGTCTTCGGAAGGCACCACTTGGTACCTGCCTCGTTTTGCGGTGATAAGTCCCGCCAAGCCTAAATCACGTATAGTGTATGATGCCGCTGCAAAGGTGTAAGGGGTTAGTCTTAATGAATTGTTACCATGTCCAGACTTGCTCCAATAGCTGCCAGGAGTGCTGATGCGGTTCAGATAGTTGCCAGTTGCTGTGACAGCCGACATCAAAGAAATGTTCCTGCAAGTGAGAGTAAGAAACCAATACAGGGACGCGCTGAGGTTTCTGTGGCGAGGAGAAGACAGAAGGTCACCACCACAGAAGAATAGGATGAAGAGCGTCGTATTCGGCGCAGCATTATCACCCTGCCTGTACTGCCATATATGTCAAAAACACCAATACGAGAGAGTTTGCACATTTATATCCTGAAGCCGCCGCTGCTGTGGTTATAAATAATTATATGGACGATTACCTGCAGAGTTTCGTCAGCGAGGAAGAAGCCGCCACTATCGCCTCACAGGTTTTTATCAAATTCCGGATCATTGACCTCTAATATTCCTATTTCTATGTTCGGGATTAAATTATAAGTCATCAATAAGTCATGTCAGGGTCTTGGGTGAAGCAGTGGCCTCATTACTCAAGCTCATGTATTGAGATTTGTGGGCAACGAGGAAATACACGATGTGCTATTTTTTTCATGATTACCTATTTAATTTCTGCACTTTCACGAATTGTACAAAATGCCACCAAAATGATCTAATTTTACTCAATGTAAACACGCAATTCAATAATTACGAAAAAAATTTTACCACCTTTTCTATCGATCGCGATGGCGCGAAAAACCCCGGCTAAATCTTAAATGTGTTATTTGAAGCTAAAATTATGCCAGGTATAGCCAAAGCATGGGTAATTTGGCAGCACTATCACCATTCCGTTCGAAATTTTCGAACGTGTGTTGCTATTTATACAAAATTTATGAAATAATGTAACGCCGCCTCTTCACAATGGGCTATGATGGCCCGTTATAGAATGTGCGATGATCGCCTCTATGATTGCGCTACCGTCATGCTACCGTCCACACAATCGAGCAATGAGCATTACTCATTTGTGCATTGGCAGCCGTACGAGACGGACGTCTCGACCTATTTAAATTTAGTTACAAAATTGTATAGTAGCTATTTTCAGTAGGGTAAGTTGGAGCTTTTGCATCACTTATGCTACTGGAGATAGTGAAAAAATGTTATTGTCAGAATTGAGCAAACAATTTTATGACTTGCAAAATAATTTGTTTGATTGATAATTTGTAAGAAAAAAAATTACTGCACTAATTAATGCAATGCAGTTTATATTTATGAACCGACCGAACAATAACACATGGTGTACAAAATCAGATTACAATTTTGTAGTAACTGTAGTAATCAAAAGATAGCTCTGTTTTGTTGCTCATTAAAGGCTGATTTTACCGACCATATTGAATTGAAAACCAAGTTTACTAAAACTAAGCTCTGTGTCAACAAGTTCAACTATCGGTTATGATTCCGTTGATAAGCTACTGCAATTAAACGTTTTTTACGTTTTCTACGTATCTGCTTACTATTTAAAATAGTTTAACAATAAAATATTTACAAATGTTTTTAACAACGAAATTTTTATAAACTAAAATTGACATGATTGACGCTCTTGGCAATAATCTCAATAGCTTTTACATTGATCTCGTTAAAATTCGAATGTGAAATCCAGCCTAAGTCTATAACGTAAAAACATCTGTTTAAAAGTAATCAAATCCATGCTAACTTGATTTACCGTCGTCAGTTCGATTTTATGAGACGTCAGACGGTGATATTTTAAGTAACGTACTGATATCATTTACTGAATGTATGTAAGTTATGAATTGAATGAAGACCGCCTATGATTGCGCTTGAAAGACCTTGAAAGAAGTAACCGTTACTTTAATCCATAATCTCCGTGCAACTGTTATATACTTAAAAGACGGCTGTTGTTCGCATTAGTAGCTATCGACGAACTTTAAGTTTACTTATGACACAAAATTTAAAAAAATTGTAACACGATTTAAGTTTTTAAAATAGCAAACAAAATTGCGTATTGAATGTTTTTTTAGTGTCTTTTGACCTTTTTCCATTCTTTCCTTACTGTGTTGTAACTTAAAATTTTATGAAATATTGTAACAAATTATAAACTAGAATGTCACGCTGTAATTGCTACTTATTTACAACATGAATCATCTATCAATGGCCAATGTAGGCTGCCTATCTAACGACCTAACGCTAATTGCAATACTAAAGATGGTATAGTAAATTTACCGTATAAATTTTTAATAAGTTCAAGTCGTTAACAACTATATTTTATTAATTTCATTCAGAGTTTCATGTATGAATACATTATTATCTTTGAATAATTTATAATAATATTTTGTTCATAATCATAACACACATAAAGCCGAAACCCTAAACTCTAACGTACATAGCCTATCAATCCTATTATATTCCAATATGTTTCGGCTTGAAAAAGGAGAAAGCAGCAGATTCTATTACTGTACATATAATTTTAACGGCTGTTAAAACATTTTAATATTTGAAAAATCAAGGAAAAAGTCCTAAACAATTTTTGTATCATATTTGGCCCGGGAGAAATAATTAGTCTGACCGCGAATCTGTTTTCACGGATCTACAAGGCTAGTGTTTAAAAGTTTCGAGCCGAGCAAATTGTTGTTGGATTTATCTGTAAAAAACTCGCCAAATATATTTTAACTTACTAACAATTTAGTTCAGGTAAATAATACTGAGTTGACCAAAAAAAACTACACTAATTACTAGTTTTTGTTGTAAACGTCTACTTAACCCTTTTAAAAATATAGACATAGTGATAAATGTAATATTTGTTGTATGCGATATTCTAAACACCTGAATAAGAAATCCAGAATATTAAAAAGTTTAAATGTAAGAGCCCCAAAATAAGAACTATTGACAAATATCGACGATCGTGTGGACGTGCCGTCAATCATGACCCGAATTTCCTTTGACGAATGTCTGAAAAACCGACGCAGCGGCGATCACGCTCGATTACAATCCATCACAGTTTTTTTCGGTCAACTCAGTATTATTTACCTGATCTAAATTGTTAGTAGATTATTTGGCAAGTTTTATTTACAGATAAATCCAACAACAATCTGCTCGGCTCGAAACTCATAACGCTAGCCTTGTAGATCCGTGAAAATAGATTTGCGGTCAAACTAATTGATTCTCTCTGGCCAGTTATGATACAAAAATGGTTTAGGACATTTTCCTTGATTTTTCTAATAATAAAATGTTTTAAAATCCCTTAAAAATATATGTACAGGAACAGAATATATGCAGCTTTCTCCTTTTTAGTCGGTTAATAACTGATATAAGCTAGTCGAGGCAAAACATAACAAGCAAACTTAATGTTCGTCGATAGCTATTATGCGAATAATAATATATTAATAATAGCGTTTATAAATAAACATTTTTTTTAACATTTCAGGGGGACAAATCAATATTGGTTATGTCCTCCGAGAATAATTTTACAATATGGAAAAATATTATTTCATTTATTGTACGATTGCTTTATCGCGACTTATTTAAATTAAATAAATCAAAAGTAACTAGCCGATTCAATTTATACCACTGCCACCGTCCTCACTATATCAGAAAGTTAAAATTTGCTAAATAAGTGTTGGACATAACCACATTGGTTCCCAAACACTGGACGAAACCAAGTTTGTTACCAAAAAATCAGGACGTAACCAATATTGTTACCAACATGTTACACAGGGTCGAATTCAGGGGTCAATATTAAATAAAATAAAACAACAATAAAAATCGAATGCCATATTTTTTTTTTTAAATACTATCTCCACTGATAACAGTGAATGGCGACACATTTAAAAATTATTGCATCTTAATAGGATTTTGGAGGAATCTCGTAAAATGTCGAATGAAACTTTTCAACACAGCACCCATTACTTGATTACATTCAAATACTTTGGTTTTAAATTTTAAAGAAAGAAAAAATTTCGCCCCAGACAGGATCTATAGGACATAACTAACTGTATCTATAGGACATAACTACCCGCGTTATCGGGTTAGAAAGGAATTAAAAATTTCGCCACGGGACTTGAATCCTCAGTAGCTCAATTGGTTAGAGCATTCGTCGGCTTGAGACGAAAGGTTACAGGTTCACATCCTGTCTGGGGCGAAATTTTTTCTTTCTTTAAAATTTATAGAAATTTATCCCACGCACAGGGCAAGTGCTAAAAAAATAAAAAATAAAAATACGATACTTTGGTTTTATGTTCACAGTGCAGCTGTTTTGGTAAATACTTTGAAGAATACCTAAAACAGTATAAAAGTTGTTTGTCAGGAATAAAAATACATACTCGTTTCTTTTAAATTATTATTTAAGAAACTGGAAAAATACCGTAGAGAATTAACAATTAACCCCTTAAAAAATCCAAGCGTACACAAACGACTTAAATTACGAATTTTTTAGTAGGTAGAGAACTAAAAATATAAAAATTATGAAATCAAGTTTGAAAATGTTCGGTCTGTGCTTTTAAAGAAATAACAAGGAAAGACATAGCCATATATTATTTTCTTATACCTAATTATTATTGGCCTTTCCCAGAAAGGGTCATAGTTCGGACCTGAAAAAAATCAAACTTACCGGTGTTTTTTCCCTTGATTCACTTGCCATTTATCGAGTTGTGCAGTCCTTTTCCTTTCATTGTTTTCATTCACCGGGCAAGCAGAACTATCCATGTTGATGAATCACAATAGCTAACACACTTTTATCTATTACTTTTATTTATTTATAACAAAATGTAATAGTACAATAAATAACGGTGAATTGTATGAGCGCACATTACTGTTTTACTTCAAATTGCTCCCTCTGATTGGTTCATTTGGACAAACCCAGATTTGATACTCACTTGAAAGGGACGTAACTAAGTTTGATTCTAAACAATACTTTTAAATCTAATTTACTCGTAATTTAACCATGTTTGATAACATAATATGATTTTTTGAGGTGAAAGGGGGTTCCAAAATTGAATCATTGCCATCAAAAAACTGTTTTCGATTTTTTGTGGACATAACCAATTTTGATTTTATACCCCTGGTTTTTTTAATTGGTGATTAAAAGTTAAACAACGTTTATGAGTAAGCCTGCAATCTGTCAAATGACGTGTTTTAAAGATATTTCTAGTGACCAACAAAATTACAATCTATATAGCATATATACAAATTACGTCATTTGACAGCTATTTACTTATTATCACTTAACCCAGTGATCATCACTAAAAATATTGAAAAATAAATTTATTAAAGTTATTAGCCCCGGTCGACCTTCTTGCTCTGGTATTATCTACAGTATTATCGATGGTTCGCTGGACCTTAACCCGTAGCGTAGCGGCTAGCAACACTATAGTCTATAATCTATTCTACTTTAAAATATTGCTAGCTTGCGGTGGCATAGTTTTTTCATCTAAAAATCTATTATTTTTATAACATTTTCGCCTGCTTTTGATAGTAAAATGTGAGTACATAACACTAATTATTTTTAATTAATTACTTTTATATTTCTTAAGTAACAATGAATTTGTTTGACTATACAGGGCAACAACTACTAAGCCACGCTCGGAGATGACTCTCGAAGAGTTATCAAAAATTGAGGAGGAAGAGTTTAGCACTGGACCACTCTCTGTCCTTACACAGTCCGTAAAAAACAATACACAAGTTTTGATAAATTGTCGCAACAACAAAAAGCTTTTGGGACGCGTCAAGGCGTTTGACCGGCATTGCAACATGGTGTTAGAAAATGTCAAGGAAATGTGGACAGAAGTGCCCCGAATTGGCAAAGGCAAAAAGGTAAACACAAAAAAAGTACGATTCATATTAAGCGCAATCTTTTAACTTAAAACCACATCTAATATTCTAACCTCTTTATGATTAGTATTAGTAAAAGTATTTAATCTAAATAATGTTGACCTATGTTCGTTGTCTTCAAACATAAGATAAGCATCTCAAATTAAGGCAATTGAAATGGCCTGCTCTAACGAAGAAAATATTACTTGTCAGTAAATTTTAATTAATCAAGTATACCAAATACTTGATTAAAAATCATAATGTTTTTGCATTATTGTATGTAATTGTTACGATTATTTTATAAAATAGTAGGTAGCCTGCTGTGTTTCATATCTTCTCAGCTTCATGTAGTTCCAATTTTTGTTGTATAGACTACTATACTTTATAACAATGTTCATGTAAAGGTATCACTTGCTGATTTAAAGTTTTTACCAATTCTGGTACTGAAGATATTGAACCCATTTAAATTTTTAAATAGATTCAATATTAAAGCTTAATCCAGAAGATTGTATGTCTACTAAATAATCACTCCATAAGTTACACAAATTGAACCAAACTCCAAAGTGAGCCAATTATATGCTTGTTTTTGGGTGTTAGTCAATGATTCTAATACATGTGAATACTTAAATAGATACCAGTATAAATTTAACAAACACCCAAACCTGGAAATGCAAATATTTTCATCACACAAATAGGTACATTCCCCTGTTGGTAATCCTAACCAAGTTACCATTAGTTGCTAGAGCTAGAGGTATATGCCCCTTCGACTAACAAGAAGGCAATATGATAAAATAGCCTCTGTTTGTTGTGAAATTTACATTTATAGTTTGTTTTCATGTTTGTTTTACTTTCTAATAATTTCACTATGATGTGATTGTGTTTTTAATAACTCCTGTTATATTTAAGTCGGTAAAGGCAGGGCTTCAGAATAATGACAATATGGTGACTGGAGTCTGTAGTGCCATTTTAGAGAGTTAATGTCACAGTTTTTCTTTAAAAAGAATTTTTTAGTATAATTATTGATAATAAATCAACATACTATACAAAAATTTATCATTATGAAGTATAACTCATAACTACTAGTAGGATTTTGGCAAAATTTAGGTGGACCCATTTGGAATCATTACCTATATTTCAAGAATTGAATTATTTAATTTTGACAAGGTTATGAAGTAATTTAATTTGGTTTCTTGCAAATAGAATCTGCTTAATTTTTTTTATGTTATATGAAGGCAAACAAGCAGACGGATTTCCTGTTGGTAAGAAATTCACGCCGCCTAGAGACACCAAAAGTGGTAATGGCGCATTGCCAACCTGAGGTCGGGATGTTAGGCCTCGAGCATAAGTAAGTTTACCGGCTACCTTACCCTCGGAACCGGAACACGTCATGACGTTATGGGGGCAGGAATAGGTAAGGTGGTGATACTAACCTGGGAGAGTTGCTGCCAAACTCTACCACCTAGTCGGATGTCACGGTGTTAGTGATGGTAAGCCTATGCTTGCTTTTACGAGTTGCCTGGCAAGGAAGGCAGATGGTCTATTCTACAAAGGAGCCCGGACCAACACGGGGGGAATGTAAAATCATTCATAATAATGTAGGTATAATTCGCAGTATGTGATATATTTATGAATCCATTATAAAGCTTTTATGCTTCGTACCGTGCATAGGAGTGAAATAATTTTCACCATGCTACAATTCACAGGGAAAACCCCTTTACCCTTAACCCAAGTATACAGTAATATTTTTTTTATAATATTGGAAGAAAAAGCAGACGGATTTCCTGGAGATAAGAAATGTACGCCTCCTAGAGACACAAGGTGGTTATGGTGTTTTGCTAACCTGAGGCCAGGATGATAGGCCTCGAGTAAAAGTTAATTTACTGGCTACCTTATCCTCCGAACTGGAACAAGTCAACCGTAAGCATTAACGTTACGGCGGCAGGAATAGGTTAGGCGGTGGTATACATCCAAGCAAGTCGCTGTGAAACTGTCACCTAGTCAGATGTCACAGTGTTGCTAAAGGTAAGCTATGCTCGCCTCTTATGAGCTGCATAGCAGGATGACAGATGGTCTGTTCTGACAGAGGAACTAGGGTGTTACTATGACCACTTTAAGTTAGCTGTGCGTATGGGGTATAAAGGTGTGCAATTGTTACAAAAAAAAAATTATATCTTGGTACTGCACGACCTCTTTAATCCAAACTCCAAAAATTTACCCTCCGTTCAGATTCATGGAGCGTTCGGATTGTAGTATGTTAGGAACGATAGATATATGTATATATGGTACTTTTATGAAATTAAACAAATAGTATTGTGAAACATTTATTTACTACAGTGGACCTCCGGT
>NJDD01001096.1:0-16104 GCA_002245505.1 Calephelis nemesis | reverse complement strand
ATTAAAAATAATAACATTCATAATTAAATTTTAAATTATTTGATGTTTATCGGAGTTCATCATATACTGGTCGGTCATTGTTAGATGCGTGTTTATATCCCTTTCTTGCACATGTGATTTTCATGCTATCACTTTCGTTTGCATACAGCTAGTGATAGCCTAATGTGCAAATCTATTTTATCGACATTTTTATTTATTTACCCTCAATAGAATACCGGTCTTGTACCGGTACTGTATGTATGTATTTATGTATTTAATCGATAAATTTAAGCACTGACAGAAACAAGAAAAAACTTATTACTCTACGTACTTTTGAGTTGGCTACTGGATAGTTACTCTTTTTTGTGTGAGAAATGTGAAGAAAATAAAAATAAGCATATCGATAAAATAAATTGTTTGTATTAAATATGTCTCATCCCTAATCTTACAATTCTGTTTATGAATATGACGTGATGTCATTGCAAGGGCCAATGAGAAAGCAGTGCCTCACTTCCCCGCACCTCAGCTATTTGCCAGAATTGTTTCAAAGCAAAATTATAAAGAATAGGCGTCTATTGGGATGTATGGTCGATGGTATGCAGTAATCTGTACATCTAGAGGTAAGCCTATGTTTTGTGCATTTCTATTTATCACGGTCCACCCAATAAGAATTTGTGTGCAATAAGGATTTAAATAAAATAAATAATAAAGTAATATTATAGACTTACGTCAAAAGATGCGCATTATCATTAGGAATGTCAATAACTAGTCTATTTCGTCTGTAGTCCAGGAAGTTGGTCAAAGTTCTGTCTCCATCTTCCACCAGCTGTATTTCATCCTTCTCCGTCCATACCACAACACCAACTAGCGCAATGAATATATTTAGTGGTGTGTAGACCTGTGGAAGACATACGCAATAAACAAATATATTTTATTGCCAAATTAAAGAATGGATCAGTTACATCACACATATCCCAATCGAGAATCGGACCCGTACCTCGTGGATGATACTTACAGAGTTAATAATGTTAGCGACGTCTTTCAGCTGTCGATGCACCGTTTCGATACTCTCCCCGTTGGCCTGGAACTCCCTGTTGTCTGCTACCAACACTAGCTCTACATATCGAGACAGTTTGTTAGCGTTGAATGGCCCTCGTACTTCGTTATCTTCGTTAGTTGCTCGTTTATACTGAAAGTAAAATATATTAAAGATCACAACTCACAAGTGCCGGCGTCGACCATGTCAATCCGTTTGCGGTCTGTCCCTGTCGCACAATAAACACTGAATGTCAAGAGAGGAGAGTAATGTGTCTGTCCGAAATACCTAGAAAAGAAAGAAGGAGTCTGTCTGCCGCTGCCGTATGCGTGAGAGAAAGGAAAGCCAGATAGACTAGCGCTGTATCGCACTACGTACCCTCCCATAAGAATGAAGATGTCACGGTATTTGTGATCGTGTCACACGAAACGGCTCGAATGATTAGTAAGCATTTTTATATAAACTTAGTAAGGGAAACTTTGGTCGATTTTTTTTTAATATTTACAACTTTTTTTGTTACATGATACGGCAGAAAAAGCGAGGAACATATCAGCCGAAGAGGATTTCAACAGCTTTGAAACCTGTGGGAAGCCTATAGAGGAGAAAATTTAAGAGTGTAGATTTTTTCGGAATCATCTGATACTCTGAGGCCTATCAAAGATGCGTATCTAACCTATTTGACCTCTTTTTAACCACCAACGGAAAAAGAGAAGCGTCATACGTTTGACTTGTCTCCGTTAGTGTCGGCATGTGGTATTAAAGCTTTTAAATGAATGGATCGATTTCGATGCGTTTTTTGTATGTGAATGGTAGCGTGATGGAGACGGTTCTTAACTACAATTCACGGATGGCTTTTATCGGTAGTTATGTGGTTAAGGTGGTGTTAACAAAGTTATGGAGTCTGGTTCTGCAAAGGAGTTGGGAGTGCAGGAGTTTGTTTCGCCGTTTCTTCTCCTGTCTGGCTAGGTTTGGAAACGGTGGTAGTTTACGGTATACAGGTATAAATTAATTTATATTCTAAAAATTGTTTGTATTAATAAATAATCATGTACCTAATCAATACGATAATCAGTGTGTAAATAGTAGGTAAATAATTAAATTAACTAATTGATTAATATCTAACTATTAAAATATTTGCACACCAAAAGTTGGTAGAATATGTAGAAACACCTCAATAATTTTGTAACATCTTTGTAACACTCATATTCCGCAAATAAATATTTTTTCTTTTCTTTCTTTTCTTTTCGAGGTAGAGAAGACGGTTATAGCTTCATATATCAATTTTGTTTAAAGGAAGCAGAATTGACAAAATTTGAGCTTGGAAGAGTAAAAAACATATATAACGTGTGGATCAGCTGGTATTTATGTATTTAAATAATCTCTTACCCGCCTTATTCTACTCTTCTTGATGTTCTGTTCTTCGATATACTTCTTCATGAGTTGTGGATCGTATTTGGTGTTGTTCGTCACTCCCCCGCGATACCCGCAATGGAAACTTGTGGCCAGGTCCGAGTGGTCGTACACAAAATGTTTGGAGCTGATGTCGGCGCCTGGGGACCAGTGTGAAATTAAATCATAAATATTATTTAATGCTCTTAAACGAGCCGAAAACCTTCTAATATTGTAAATGTAAAAGTTTGTGCTAGTGGATGGATGTAACATTTCACGCAAAAACTACGCAACGGATTTAGTTGAAACTTTACAGGAGTATATTTTATACATCAGAATAAAATAGGCTACAATTCACAAAAAATATACTTTAGCACAAGAGAAGCTGCGAGGAAACATTATTGTAAATCAAGAAATTGTATTCTAGATCAAACAAATTCGTTGTCAAAACTAGTTCTCAAATACTTTACCCGTTAATACAAGATTGGTGCGAACTGTAAATACTTTGAGTTTACATAAACAGAACATACATTTGAGGGATCAAAATTGTGTTTATCCGTCAACGGCTCAACATTTTTGATGTTTTAAATTCAAGCTGGGGAGCACCATACAATATTTTTTAAACTTTTACTTCATAATATCACATTGTGGTGTGCAATTATTTAACAATCTGAGGTATTTATTTATTTTTATTATCACACTTACACAAAAAAAATATTTACCTCAACTTTATCGTTGGTCGAGTGGCTAGCGTACTTGCCTAACTGCATCGACGAATCGCGAGGCTCGGGTTCGATTCCCGACGGGGGCAGGCATTTGTGTGGTGAACATTTAGATGTCTGCATTTCCGGGTCTGGGTGTTTATTAAATGTATTCTGGTATCTATTTAAGTATTTCTATGTAATAGTATCGTTGACTAACACCCATAACACAAGCATATAATTTTCTTACTTTGGGGTTAGATTCAATTTGTGTGACTAGTCCAGGGATATTTATTTATTAATTAAAGAATACATTATGATCACATTTTTAATAGAGATCCTCTACCAATTTACATATACATCATAGATATGTGATATGTTGCAGGTGGCGTCTATCGATGAGAAGACCGTATAAGGTGGATACAAGATCGCTTCTCGGCCTTTTGGCTTAGATCAAAGTGTTCTGTTCTTTACAAAATTAAACTTTAGGATCTATGTTTTTAAAATTTTCTTATAAATAACTAATAGCTTTTAAATATATATGCATTGTGTAATATATGGTAATAACCATAATCTAATAATACTGTGTGTCCCTTAGAATATACTGGCTAAGTACCATAATCTAATAATACTGTGTGTCCCTTAGAATTAAACCTGTTGTGTCTGTTTCGTTTTAGATTACTCAAAAATATTTCTCATCTTAATGCTACTGGACAACATTTTAAAGTGTCACACCCATGAATGACGTGATATTGGCAGAATCCGTACCAACGGAAAAGCCAAAAGATAAGAAGAATAGAATAGAAGGTGGATACAGTGACAGAGCACTAAAACTTGCTCAGTCCTAATTACACCGATTACCTAGTACTAGGTAGGAACCTAGATTCGATTTTGCTTGATGATCATAATAAAACGGAGTACATCTTGCCTCTGACTGAAATATGTAATTTGCACAGCACCTGTAATTCCCCTTACAGGTTCGGTATAATTTATCTGGTGTTCATAGTCCCGCGCTCCCGCGAGAGGATCCCGCGCTGACAGTTACCGCTGGATGTGGCGAAACACGATTTCGGTTTGTTTAATGTATGCTATGCCAGAGCACTAACACGTGTCTAGCTTCTTTCCACTTACCTTGTGCAGGTTCGATGTATCTCATATTGTGTCCATCGTAGAGGATTCCCCGTAGTCCGTGACAGGTGGACACGGCGACCCACGAGCCCGGCTTGTCTCTGACTGTGCCAGAATACTGACATATATCCAACTCCTGTAAAAATATTGTTACATAAAATTTAGAAAACTAAACATAACATTATGATATAACATCACAGATTAAATAGGTAAGCAGATGAAGCACTACTATTAAATTGAGTACATTGTCAATATGGCTGCGTTCCGCAATTGTGTCTTTGCGAATTGTAAAGCTGGAACAAACTATCGGTCGAGGTTGGCAGCCGCAACTTACAGGGTATCTAGTTATTGAAAGTACACTGAGCCTTGCAAATTATCGGACATAAATCGCGGACGTGACCTTGAGCGTTCGGACGTCCGAGAGACATTTGGCTGGATGATTTTGTCAGCTAATGTCACAAACAATACTACAATAAAATATGGTACATCGGTGTTCAAATTTCGTCAAATTATGCTAAAAGTTTCAAATTCATTTTAAAAAATACTAGATGAGAACCCGGCTTAGCTCGGGTAAAATGTGACTCATAATATACATCTAGGTGCAAAATGTACTCACCGGTTTTCAAGAAATATTAAAGGTATAAGCAAGACATAGATAGCTTCATTCAAAACTGCCAAAGTTTTTACACAAATAATTTTTATTTTAAATTAACATTTAAAGTAACATAAAATAACAAAACAAACTGCAGTGAGTACTTATCCGAGTATTTGGCAACGGTACTTATAAAGGAATATTCTCTATTATACATCACAAAAAGGAACGCTTATTAAACTACCCAAGATGGCGACTGTGAATTGTCTGTCAAGTGTCAACACATTAGAATTTAACAAAATACTCGACAATCCGAATTTTGCGGATATATGTTGTCGACTCAAAATCATTATTTTTTTATGTTTTATTATTCAGGTAAGGTTTCAATCGAGTCTACCGTACCCCTTGACGAAATTATTAATATAGATATTAACTACAAGTATGTACTAACGTAATAACAATCATGTATCTGCGTATGTAATTCGCACAGTTGCAAGTGATTCGAGATGACTAAAGTGTAGTATTATTTTGTTTTCAACTTGTTTATCTACAAGTTGAAAAAGTATATTTACCAAGTTATTCGATATCGATAAAATTAACAAAACATAATATTGTTTCTTTCAACGTTTTAAATTTAAGCCATAAAATAATACATATGCTAGACAACAAAACTATGCTAAACGACACAAAATGCTAAATCTAACATAAAATATACTAAATATTGGAAACACTGTTGTCAGCCTTAAACGTCCGCCGACGGCATGTCAACGTTTATAAGTCGCAGCTGTCAGCCGCGCCCTTACGTCCGATAATTTGTTTCCAGCTGTAAGAAACTGTAAGAATTGACTTGAATTTTTATACCAAATAAAATAAATTTCTGCCAAAAAAAGGTGTACGTATTCTAGCGCGACAAAATAGGAAAGGTAGTGCTTAATTAATGGATAGGAGTTTCCAGAAGCCACATACCCCAAACATATCAATCCCCACACAACACACAGTTTACAGTTTTTAGTGTTTATGTATTGTTAGTGATAATAAAATAGTTTGGCAGTGTGTGTTGTAAGGAGTTGGATATTTTTTTTGGAACTTTCGCTTCTGATAAGTTCAATCCATTTTTTACGCAATGTCTTTTCTGCTTTGAAGCGCCATAATACGTGTGAAATTTTGGTCGGGAATTCGCATATTAAAAAATTTCATTTGGATAAGTATCGATTTCAGTAAATTTAACGCTTTCTTTCATCAATTACATTTTTGAATTTGCATTTTCAACAACCGAACCCCGACCTGTGTAAAAAGACGTTCGTTGTTAATGCAGACCACATAACGATCACCTATCTCCTACACAAACACGAGACAGGGCAAATGTCGGCACAATGATTGTTTGAAAAGGACCTGTGTTAACATTTGCATTTTGTGATGACGGCGGATTAGATACCAGGTATCATTTTGAATTATTTAGGTGTGTTTTGGTAAAGATTTACAAGGTGTGCATCTTAACGCCCGTATCCCTGAAGTGGTAACCAAAGGTATAACTATTAACATTAACGTTTAGCCGAATACTTCTTCACTTACGTAGGTAACGGACGTTACCTTCTTATAAATACAAATAAATAAATAAATATATCCCTGGACTAGTCACACGAATTGAATCTAACCCCAAAGTAAGCAAATTATATGCTTGTGTTATGGGTGTTAGTTAGTATTTAATGAACACCCAGACACGGAAATGAAGACATCTTAATGTTCATCACACAAATGCCTGCGCCCGTCGGGATCGAACCCGAGCCTCGCGATTCGTCGATGCAGTTAGGCGAATACGCTAGCCACTCGACCAACGGCTTATATTTATGACAAACTCATATGACTTGAAAATAACCTGAAATGTAACAAGTTGTCCTTATTGGTATCACCCGAATAATTGTTTTTGGCCACTATGGTGTCAGTGCTCGTTACTGTCGTATTTTCATAGACAATGGTGTAGCCTGTTACCTTACTTTCCTGACCAAAATGCTTAACACACCAGCATCATTTTCCGTGTTGGTCCGGTTGGGATGAGAAGAATATATCATCTGTCTCTTTGAGAAGCTGCTCGTAAAAAGCTAGCACAGGTTAAAATATGGGTAAGCGGCCTTACAGACACATCGAGGAAAATTAGACAACTAGCCTATATTTCGCAATTAAAAGCATGTTATGATACGTAGTAATATTATGTGAGATACCATATTATAGTAATTACCCAGTAATTGACAAAATAGTGATGTCCACACCGCTGGACTATGTCAAACTCAGATAAACGACAAAATAAGGTTAAAACTATAAACTTTTTTTTTTTATATTATAGGAAGGCAAACAAGCAGGCGGATTTCCTGATGGTAAGAAATTCACGCCGCCTAGAGACACCAAAGATGTTAATGATGCGTTGCCAACCTGAGGTCAGGATGTTAGGCCTCGAGCAAAAGTAAGTTTACCGGCTACCTTACCCTCCGGACCGGAACACGTCATGACGTTATGGCGGCAGGAATAGGTAAGGCGGTGGTACCAATCCGGGCGAGTCGCTGCGAAACTCTACCGCCTAGTAAAACAACGAATTTATAAATTCGAGACGAATTATTTACCGCGAGTTTATGGGCCACCTAGCCCCGGGTTAAGTTCATATTTGATTCTAAGTTAGCTTCTAACTAAAGTTATTGAGAAAGGAGCCGTGTGCTTATTCGCTGTCCTATCATATTTAAATCGCCTCTGTGGTCTAGCGGTTCAGTTGTTGGACTTGACTGCATGAGATCCTGAGTTCGAATCCCGGGTCGGGCAACAAAAGAAAATTGGGTTTTTCCAATTTTCTAATAAAAAAAAAAGTTGCTCGGGATAGGAGACGTGCCCGGTTGCCGATAGGCTTGCCACCTATCACATTGTGGGACTTAGTATCTTCGGCTAGTCGTGGGTGCCCTGATTGTGCCTCTGCCTACCTCTTCGGGGATATGGGCGTGAAGATACTTTTTTTATCATATTTAAAAAAAACTACGGGCTACACTCCGGGAGTGCCGGCAAAAGTGAAAACTTGAATGTTAACGTTGTGCATTTTTGATATTTTGGAATGGTTAGGGAATAATTTTCCAAGAATCGCTTCAATTATCAGTATGAAATACTATCATTTATGTGGTAGAATACAATATTCTTTTATTGCGCTATTGTACACAAACATGACAAGACTAACGTTCGCGCAAGCGCCCTGCGCCGTCTAAACGAAACAGCAGGCGCAGGCACAAATTTTCGCCGCGCCGTAGAGGGATACTTTCTCTCCTACGCCGCGCCGGCTGTTTACTCTTCATCCGTCTTAAGAATTTTCGATCAGGTCACGTGTCCTGACGCGAGTAAGTGAGCAACGCCGCTAAAGAAGTTTTCACTCCAAAACTCCGGTTGGCAACGAACCTTTTGAGTTGTATACAAACATTTAGAGTGTTCACTAAAATCCAATAGGGTACTTACTTCTATTGTAGGCTTGTGGAACACCGTCTCCCCATTCTTTTGATATCCGATGACATGGTCGCCTGCGACCAGCTCCTCGTTCAGTCTTAAATCTAATATGTACACTTCGTTGTCTATCGTCACCGATATCGTCACCTCCGGGTGGTGGATGCCATTCTGAAAAATGAAAAAAATCAACAAATAATTTAAAGGCAGTCAAACTTCTGTTCCGACTTCAATATTAGCTCGTCCAATTACACAAAATGAAAGATTTTTCTCCGGTTTGCCTTGGATTCTACCAACCGATCTAAGCTTGATAGGATCACCTAGGAAGTATGCTTTTTCAAATAAATAAAAAAATAAAATTAATACACAAATATACAAATGACGGAGAAATCGAATAATGTACTTTTATGAAAAATATAGGCGTTGAACATAATAACATATCCTTTTATTAAATTAAATAAAATTTTTGTAACTTTGTAAAAGCAGGTAAGCAGACGGATTTTCTAAAATATTAAGAAATGCGCAACAGCTATAGACACCAAAAATGTTAATGTTGATAAGTCTTTTCCACTTCTGATTTGAACATTTATGAAGAACTAGCAGTTTCACGCAGCTTTGCCTGCGTAACTTGGCTTCTACTACACCGATTTGGATGAAACAAAGCCTATGTCACTCGTGGATAATATAGCTTTCGAATGGTGAAAGAATTTTTAAAATCGGTCCAGTAGTTTTTGAGCCTATTCATTACAACCAAACAAACAAACAAAGTTTTCCTCTTTATAATATTAGTGAAGTGAAGAATAAACTGACATAAACTCCAAAGTTTAACCTGACCAGCTCGTATGATTGAATCAAAATTTTACAATCCACGGTGCATTACCACTAGCTAAGAGTACTGCAACAACACTCTCACACAATATGGGCGTAATTAAAAAAAACATTAAAAAAAACTAAAAACCTTTCACTGTTTCAAGTCCTTGAGTTATCCGTCATAGACAATTTGCAATTGTCAAGAGGAAGTTGTAATAATAAGTTACTACATAGATACTGCTTATGATAACACATAATATGTTACTTTGCATTTTTTTTTTCATGAAATTGGAAGGCAAACAAGCAGACGCATTTCCTGATGGTAAGAAATTTCCGCCGCCTAGAGACACTAAAGATGGTAATGGTGCGTTGCCAACCAGAGGCCGGGATGTTAGGCCTCGAGCAAAAGTAAGTTTACCGGCTACCTTACCCTCCGAACCGGAACACGTCGTAACGTTATGGCGGCAGGAATAGGTAAGGCGGTGGTACCAATCCGGGCGAGTCGCAGGGAAACTCTACCACCTAGTCAGATGTCACGGTGTTAGTGACGGGAAGCCTATGCTCGCCTTTTACGAACTGCCTGGCAAAGGAAGGCAGATGGTCTATTCTACAAAGGAGCCCGGACCAACACGGGGGAAAATTTTGTATTTTTGAATTGAATTAGCCTGCTAGCTATAACTAAAAAACGCCAAATTTCAAACTTTCATGGCCACATTCTGATTTGATCAAGATATAATTTTATAGTCTTTGGCCGAGTGTATGCTTATGTCACTACGAACACAAAAACATACGAATGCGGATAATTATACCTAAAGATGATATCCAGGTACTACGAGATTATTATTATACTATTATTTTTGTAGATTTTTTACCGAAAAGTCAAACTATAAATTCTAGTTATTATTGTAACCTTTTACAAAGACTCCGGGAAGAAATAAAAGAAAAAGGCCGGGAATGTTGCATAAGAAAGTTTTGTTTTATCAAGACAATGCACGTGTTCACACTTCGGTTGTAACAATGTCTGTAATCCATGATTGTGGCTACGAATTGCTGCCCCACCCACCTTATTCGCCGGATTTAGCCCCCTCGGATTATCGTTTATTTCCAAATTAAAAAAAAACACTTGGGTGGCTCGAAATTTTCAACCAAAGATGAGAAATGAAATGAAAATTATTTATTTGCGGAATATGTGTGTCAAAAGTTGTTATAAAGATATTTAAGAATATAACATATCGTCCCTCGCATTACTAACTGTCCTATCTCATTTATTCGGCGATTTGAGTTGGGACTTAAGACTAAAAATATCTTCTTGAATTAGTAATCTACAATTTCTCTAACTCACGTAATTGTACGATTATTGATTCTCGACTTATTGACATTACTCTAAAGTATAACTAGAAACTCAACTTAAAATAACCAAACTGAGAAAGCGTGGCTTCTGGAAATTGTCTAAACTGAGATAGGACAGTTAGTCATGCGAGGGACGATATTCTACCACATTGTGGTGTGCAAATATTTAGTTAATTTATGAAGTTACATATTTCTATAAAAAGTGTACATTTAAATCGCAGCACTTATTTACATTTTTAATAAACATTTTATTTATTTACGAACATAAGTTTCATAATTTATTAGACATGAATTTAAAGGTAGATTAATTTTTAGTCCTATCTACCGCACACTACCACCGTTTCCAAACCTAGCCAGTCGGGAGAAGAAACGACTATTTCGCCGACCTTCCGGAATCTTTTTTTTTCGAGGGGATAAACAAGTTGCAGGTCAGGTGGTAGAAGTGTGTTGAGTTAGATGGAGATTATGTCGAAAAATAAAAATAAATGACCCACTTTTCTTTTATTTTCTTGGTCGGGCTTAGAGCTTTTGGATCCACCCTCGTAATACCAGGTACTCTATCGATCACCTGGGATCCTTTCTCTATACGTGTGACTTTTTGCCCAGAGCTCGAATCTTAATAATAGTAACTATTGCTTGTGTAGCTTTGGCTTGTGTATGAGTTATATATGTCACTTGTTTTTTTTTTTTAAGATATTGGAAGGCAAACAAGCAGACGGATTTCCTGATGGTAAGAAATTCACGCCGCCTAGAGACACCAAAGGTGGTAATGGTGCGTTGCCAACCTGGAGCCGGGATGTTAGGCCTCGAGCAAAAGTAAGTTTACCGGCTACCTTACCCTCCGAACCGGGACACGTCATGACGTTATGGCGGCAGGAATAGGTAAGGCGGTGGTACCAATCCGGGCGAGTCGCTGCTAAACTCTACCACCTAGTCAGAATTCACGGTGTTAGTGACAGTGAGCCTTTGCTCGCCTTTTACGAGCTGCCTGGCAAGGAAGGCAGATGGTCTATTTTACAAAGGAGCCCGGACCATCACGGGGCAATTGTTATGTTAAAATGGCAGGTCTATAAACTCATAATCAGTTCTGTTTTTTCAAGGCAGAGAAGCTTAGCCTGGGAGATAAGCGCGGCGTAATATCGCATAAGAACGCTCACAAACGTGGCAGCCATGTTTGTATCCGTGACATCTTCTAAAAATGGTCATGTTTTGCGTAAATTGTCGAGCTACGAAATAATTACGAGTATAACAGCTCGTCTATGAGTATGACAAAGTAATGTCAAATCTGTTAGCATCGGTAATATAGATCCAAGAGACGTAATCCAAATATGCGTTTCAATGGTCACATAAGTGTGTAGAAGTGAGAGTAGGGAAGAGGACCCTGGTCTCCCACGCGTGGATCCCACGTAAACAACTGGGACGATGATGGCTTTCATTTTGATGTCCTTTCGCAACCAATGTCAAAGTTCAAACGTTAATAATTACTCCCTCGCTGGTGTAGACTTACACCGTATTTGTTAAAAATAGAGTAACCACAATCACATAATTACGTGGTACAACATAACATTCATATTAATATTTGGTTGTTTGATTCCAAAACTAAAGTTTTTACCATTTTAGTTTACCATTTTAGTTTTACCAAAATGGGAAATTAATAAAATTGATATTATTTAATGTTTATTGAGCTATAATTGAATGTGCTCCGATGTTTTTGAATGTTTTATAATTAAGCATCCACATGAGACTAAAAATAATAAAATATTCATCCACACAGACTTTACAAAAGGATTTTCTTGTGACATGTCTATCGGCCAATATTAATAATCAATCCTAATCCAAAACTTGCTGTCCAAGATTGACATTTTGATCCATTTTTATGTTATCGCTTGCCAATAACATATCTGTGGACAGGATAAATATGGCAATTAGGTGTAGGATAGGCCGGCGGATACGCAGCTATCTAGATTGCTTGAAATCCATCTTTAGGGAAATATTATTAGCATTGGCCGTATATAAATCACATATTGTGATCCAGTTTATAAATATAACTTATCAGCTATCAATATCTTGACCTTGTCCCATTACCTGGACTCGGCGCACAATTTTTTTTCTTCCGTCAATTTTTATCAACCAATAGCTCTGTAGTCAAACCTTTCGACAAAAACCATCCATACCATCCTAAGGTAGAAGCCTTCTGTCCATCCACGTTGAAGTAATCGTCTGTCCTTTTGGCATGTAATCAATAAAAAAGTTCTGTCACTATCCCAGAACACTGAGGTCATAACTTGAGGCAGTGGTGGGTGCAAATCGAAATTTCTTAATGGATGAAGAGGATGGTACTTTCCAACACAAGATTTGTGTCTAAGTTTCAGAATGGAAATGAAAATGGACCTCGTTTCATCTATGGTGACAAGTCGACGGCAAAACTTTGGCTGGAACATTTCGAGATTGCGCTTTTTGTTTTCGTCGGTTATCATTCGTGGCACCCATCTTGCCGACACCTTTTTTTACCCCAGTGAATCAGTTAAAACGGATTGAACACTACCAAATGATATCTTTAAGAACTCAGTTATATTATATACTAGCTGCGCCCCGCGGTTTCACCCGCGTAAGTCCCAATCCCGCGGGAACTCCGTGATAAAAAGTAGCCTATATGTTATTCTGGGTCTTCAGCTACCTACATACCAAATTTCATCGTAATCGGCTTTGTAGTTTTTGCGTAAAAGAGTAACAAACATCCATACATCCATACATACAAACTTTCGCATTTATAATAT
Organism: Calephelis nemesis; assembly: GCA_002245505.1. Taxonomy (NCBI): domain Eukaryota; kingdom Metazoa; phylum Arthropoda; class Insecta; order Lepidoptera; family Riodinidae; genus Calephelis; species Calephelis nemesis. Next base: position 2,874 of record NJDD01001096.1, on the reverse strand, counting down.
TAATAAGATTTTTACAGCTTTATTCTTCTGCCTTTCATTTCACGTTTCTCAACACTTGACATTTTCTTCCTTAACAAAGGTCCAACGCCGCCCCTAACGTGGCTCATCTTTATAGCTTGATCTATTACTTTTAAATTCAGCTACGTAATACGCAACCGTAGAATAGGATACAGCGTGATCAGTACCCTATCCTCTGGTGAATGTTCGTAAATATTTCCTTCGTGGACATTTTTTAAATCTCACTAACTACCCAACTCACTTCTATCCGAAACTTTGCGATTTTAGCCAGTCATACAAAACATTTTATGTGCGAACAAACTAGCAGAAACAAGTGAGAGATTGCATAATTGTTGTGTGATACACTGTTTAATTTCAGTATCGAACTTCTACCAAAAAGGTTTTATATACATTTACTTCTAATAAATATTTTGATCCATCCTCTTATGATACAATATAATTTCATTATACCGATTATATATGTCGGCGCAACCACATTAGTTCCTCCGAAAAACTAGAATAAATAAGTTAAATAATTTGATGATGTCCAGAAAATAAGTTTATAAACCATCAGTTGATTACTTTGAGTCGATTGCGATGTGAAATTAAGGTTATCATTGTTATTTTGATACTTAGCCTAACGACTTGTAAACACCTGTGCCTGCACGTGCGCCGAGCCAAAAACGGCTGCACTGTAAGCGATAAGGTTTAAGCCCCGTGAAGTTGTAAAAACCGCGAGGTTGGCAACGCAATAGTCATTCCAAAAAAAAAAAAAACGTCGTTATGCTGCCCGTTAAATAAACGGAGTGTAAAAGTGCTTGTGAAGTTTTTTTATTTATTATAATATTTAAGCGTTTCTTGAACCTAAAGTCAAATTTTTGTTCCGAACGTAAATGACCTCTCGATCTAAAATATTTCAGTGTTCTTTCCCACCTAGAGTCAAAGTTCAAATGCTAATTAGAGCTGATTGGTGTAGACTTACAGCTGATTCGTTGCATGTAGGATAACACAACCACCTAGTTTTTATACAGGACAGAAAGAAAGTTAGTATTTTTTACGCCCATATTCCCGAAGAGTTAGGAGAAAGTATAACCAGGGCACCCACAAATAGCCAAAGACACTAAATCCCACAATGTGATAGGTGGCAAGCTTATCGCCAAGCGGGCGGGCAACGTTATTTTTATTAGAATTGGTATTTTATAATACCACTTTGTGTGAAATTTATATTATATACCAGTAATTTAACATAATATTTTAATTACACTTATCTTATTTGCTAGCCCGAAATTTAACTGTGTATCCTATCGTGTGTTATGTACAAGCCGAGTGCCCACGATTAGCCGAAGATATTGATATTACTCTCATAAAGAAATACATTTGTCAGTGAAATCGCATGAATTTGAGCATTACGTACTCTTTACAAAGGTACATTAAGCAAACATTAACCTTCAACCTATTATTAAGGGGTAACATAATTCATTTGCTCGTTGTACAATGAACAAATAAACTTTTTTTATGATATTGGAAGGCAAATAAGCGGACGGATTTCCCGATGACCTAGACACCAAAGGTGGTAATAATGCGTTGCCAATTTTAGGCCGATATGTGAGGCCTCGAGCAAAAGTTTACCTGCTACCTTATCCTCCGAACCGGAACACGTTAACGGAAAGCGCTGACATTATGGCGACAGGAATAGATAAGGCGGTGGTACCAATACGGGAGACTGGGAGTCTCTACCATTTAGTAAATTATATAAAATTCAACATAATAAAACTACAACTATATTCTGTAAAATTCGAACATACCTTGATCTTTTTATTGCCTTAAAATATATGTTTAAGAATAAGCAAACCTTTGAAACAGTAGCAAAAAACTGTAATAGTCCACAGACAAACAAAATGAAGGGCTACCCTAGTTATGCGTTACTTGGAAGTTGTAGGTGTGAACCGCTATAGTGTGATTAAATGCAGCTGGTATTTTCCGGTCTCATTATCCTGCAGTTCACATTATATTGATATCATCACATAAACATAAATTGATCTAACCAATGTAAGCAAACTATTATTGACTAGCTGCGCCCCGCGGTTTCACCCGCGTAAGTCCCAATCCCGCGGGAACTCCGGGATAAAAAGTAGCCTATATGTGATTCTGGGTCTTCAGCTACCTACATACCACATTTCATCGTAATCGGCTTTGTAGTTTTTGCGTGAAAGAGTAACAAACATCCATACATCCACACATACAAACTTTCGCATTTATAATATTAATAGGATTTGTTGTACGGATATTAACTCATAAAGAATACTAAACAAATAATATAAAACAACATACATACATATCTTCACGCCAAGTCCCTTACGTGGTAGGCAGAGAGTATCGAGTGCCAGACCTCACGATCCTGACAAACCTGTCTTGCATCCTTCACATTCATTACCCATTTCATACAAACACGCCGGTTTCGGAGACTCTTGACACCACCCTCGGATAATATCTGATCGTGAAATGTCAGCCTTGGTCTCCCCGGGTACCTACATCCATCTACATTCGCATTGTATATCTGCTTTGTCAATCTTTCATCTGTCATTCTTACCACTTGACCGAACCAGCGGAGCATGCCCTTTCGCATTTTAACACCAACACTTTCTTTCAATCCCACTCTTTCTCGGATCTCACCGTTACGAATGCGGTCAGCGAGCGTTACACCACAGATTTTCCATAGTGTAATAGAATATAAGCAAACAAACAATAAAAACCCAACTGTTTTAAAAAGCCTACGTCTACAAAATGTGATAGTAGAATTAATATAATAATTAATAATAATAATACCTTGGAATGCCGGAGGGATTGGGTATACATGATCGGGATGTCAAACAGCTG
>NJDD01001095.1:215433-225489 GCA_002245505.1 Calephelis nemesis | reverse complement strand
AAAGTACAAGTGTTTCTAAATAAATTACATCAAGAATGGATTTCCACCAAGCTCCGACGATAAGAAGTATAGAATCTATGCCTTTTTTAACCTTACCCACTCTATTACTGAAATAAAACATTATTATCAATCAAACATTATAATAAAATAATAAAACTCCAGTCTGTGGGGCGGCAGACCTCTCCTTTACGGCTTGCAGGTGTATTAAATCTGTGCTCATCTAATTGAACGAGGAGGGGATGGTCGCACTAGGAAGCTCCAGCCCATGCTTTTTAAACGTACAACTGTTAATCCTAATCAGTAGTTCCTTACCCTGTCCCTTGTGACCCGGGAGGGTCGTCCTGCCATTGAGGAACGTCCGTTGATGAGCACGTTGTCGTTGACGAAGCGCACGCTGCACGGCGACGGCGGCCGCTCCTCCTCCTCCTCCTCCGACTCGGAGGCTTCGACCGCCTCGGGCCGTAGCACCACCACGCCCGTCTCACCTGCCTGCAAAACGAAAATCAAATTTACAAAAACTTTATTCACATTGATCATACAAGCGGTACCTGAGCGCGTCCACATTTCATAAACTACCACCGTATCGGAATAACCACACACCGATCAAGTTCTCTATAGTTGGTGATACTGGGTAGCGAGGACATAAAAGTAGAGTGGTCCGCAGACGTAGACAACACCATGGCGGGTTACTCGACTAGTTTTCNNTAGTTTTCATACCTAAAGAATAACTGTCCCTAAAACGTGGTTTATGCTTAAGGGATCCTAATGTCGTAACTTTATTTACATACACCTATCTCTAGAATATAATAACTGCTAACCCATAGCATAAGTCATAAGTCCATAGCAGGAAATGAATGAAAAATCTGTTGCGTGGGCGTTACCTTCGTCGTATGTCGGATACGTGCCGCTTGCGAAATTCAGAGAGGCATCGCTTGCTGTAGTGGAGTTCCGCCCGCAGCGCCCGGATCGGAATTTTCGTATGTGGCATCATCCTGGAAGTCGACGACAGTACGCGGTGACGCTGAATGTCACGGGTCGGCAGTGTTGTCAGCGTTGAAATTTCGATTGCCGTGTTCGTTAGGAAAAAATTCCGTGTTTCTAAAGAAAAATAGTATTCGATTTCCGTAGCAAAGAATTTTATTAAGAAAATATTTTTTTAAATCAACATTTATCTATAATTATTAACCAAAACATATTGTCTTAATCATAATATAATGTTTTCATGCTTTCAATTTAATCATTTTCATTTTGAGAAAATTTGTACTTTTTTTTATCTCTTGATTTGAGGAACATAACCTCAGTTGGTACAAATTTCCTACAATCACTCCTCCCATGATTACTGACGCACTTCTTCGTTAACAATAGCCCGTTTATTGTAGATGTGATTAATTTTTTTTCTTTGTTTTAATATTATTCACATAACTTAACAGTCGTACTAAACGACGACGAAGAAACACGAACGTTGTACTAAAAGAAACAAGCGAGCGCCAATCATAACAAAGCTAAGTAGGTATTTATGAATCGTTATTAGGGGATTCCCCTTGTTTGTTCGGATACACTAACAGGCGATGGAGTTTTTGGCTTGGGCCGGTAGGACATTCCGAATTTCCGTAGCTTATGCTACGGAAATGGTTTCGATGTCGTAGACCGTAGAATCTCAGTAATTCGAGCAAAATTTCCGTAGAACACGGCAATTTCCGTAGCAATGGCAACCCTGCGGGTCGGTTACTTTGAATCGGATCACTCGAATGGTTCCCGTTTTAATTACATATTCTAATTCGATCCGTATAACGTATACATTCAACTTTGTAAAAGTCAGCGTAGCGCTGACTTGACACGGTGTATTAAAAACAAATATACCCATTGATGCCTGGTTTCCAATAAGTGATACAACGGGAGGTGAGGTGGGAGGAGACCACACGCGTTGGTCTGAAACGAATCGAAGACAAACAACGAACTTGCCCTTTATAAATATTTCCCAAGAGTTTAAGTCGAGTATTATTAATTTTTTTATTGTTTATTACTGAATACTCATGATGTTCTTTATTTGTCGATATTTTGGTCGACCGAGACTGTAACTTGTGACAGGAGGACCTACGGACAGAAGAACCAGTCAACTCTCTGTCTAATTCTTCTTTTTGTAACGTCTTTGTCACGATAATTTCTGGGCACTATATCTTTATCTGTGTTGGTCCGGGCTCCTTTGCAGAGAATAGACCATCTGCCTTCCTGCCAGGCAGCTCGTAAAAGGCGAGCATAGGCTTACCGTCAGCTACTATGTAGTAGGGTTTCGCAACGATATATATTACGACCGGAGCTACAAGGCTTCCCATAGCCACACCGTCGATTTGGAAAAAATACTGACCATTGTATATAAAGTTTACAGAACGAAGACTGCACCAGTAACGTTATGTAGTCAGTTGAGATGTTAATATCAATTAAAAGCTGTTAATCACTTTTAGACACTGTCATCTCAGCCTACCGTCGTGTCTCCAGTCGCAAGCCTCAGGTCTTTCAATAAACTTAAATGTCTCTAACAAAAGATGTTGTGTGTCCCACGGCTCGTCTGTAAAACCTTGGCAACAAGTTTAGCCAAATCATATGTTGGTAAGAATCTTTGTCTAACGATAAGTCTTATGGAACAATTTGCTTATGAACCTCGGGTAAGCCGTAAAGTACCGTGGTTTTATTGCACGAGGTCCTTTCAACAATTTACACAAATCTTCACCAATACCACCGCTCCGACACTCCTGATCAACTTTCTTGTTTGACGCATTACCTCATTAGTGGGACCGCAGTCCCGTCCTCTAACCAGAATCTTTACCTTAACCTGTTCCGATTGCCGTCGAGACCATATCAATCACCTTAATTGCATCACAGACTATGAGATACATGAATGACGAAAACTTGACTACATACAGTCAGAGCCGTAAAAGAGTGGGAAACAACAACTCTTGGTTACAATTTACAAGTTAAGTTTACAATTCTTACAATAATCCGTAATTGCTACGTTTGGCATACACAAATTGCAAAAAAGGGTGATAAAAAATTAACCAGCCGGAGTTTCTTAAAACCTGAGACTGAAATCTGAAAAATGGATCAAAAAATATCTTTTTATTCGGATAACTACACAGGACAAAATAGAAACCGTTTTAATTTTGCGATATATGAATATAAATCGAAGATATACATATATAAATTATACTTATTTTTTTACGGAAAGGCCATAGAACAAATGAAGGTGACTGGATGCAGTAGTGTATTGTAAAAAGCTAAAAAAAAACATGTACTTCATATTCCTGAGGAAATGTATACAGTTAAACAAAATGCTAAAGTGCAAGGCTAAAAATACAATATAAAAGTATGTAGGCACTCAAAATGATTTTTTTGATTTCAAAAAGTTGGTAGCGGGAAACTTAAATCGGGAAAAGGATGAATCTGGAAAAAAAGTGTAATAGACTAAAAATAAAAATAAAAGATTTTTCTATAGATCCTCTCTCCCCATGCAAACTACAAGTAAAATACGAATTTGATGACGAAACACTCTAATCATTGTAGACAGAAGTCAAAGCTGTATAGAGTGGTGAGGAGAAAAACAATGGCCGCCAGCGATATTACAGTATCGTCAAAGGCCTTAATGCAATTGTACAACGCACCACTGCCAGTGCCTGAAAAACTATATAAAGACTTCATGAGCCTTCGCAGAGAAAGAAGATACTTAACTACTAACCGTTTTACGATAACTTGCGAGCTCAACGAGTCAGCTTCAAAAAGAGAGCAAATTTAAAATCTAATCATGTAAGATAAATTATCTGCCTCGTTATTTTTTATCATATTCAGAATTTAACCAAAACCATTATTATAGAGAATACAACATGTTATACAGAATATCTAGTACAAAATTTATCAAATTCTACAAAATATAAATACTATATATTCAGTGGATAAATGCTACAATACAAAGTACTATTAAATTTAAATGCTTACCCTTAATTACCTTTTTTGTTGATTGTACATGCAATAAAAAATACTACCAATAATCGCAAATATTTTGTTTATTCTTCCCTAAATATAATTCCCCTAAGTTGATTCCTATTGCCATGTGTTTACTTAGTAAAATATTAGTCAACTAATTTCTGAAAAATATTCGCAAAATAAACTAACTATACCTCAAAGTAGTACCTACGTAAATCGTATCACATTGAACAGTTCTTTGACATATTCCTACCGCTATATATTTATGTTATTATATTGAAAACTGTTAAAATAAACTACATAATAAAAAAGCAAAAACTACAACTCTTAAGATATGCTAGCATACATACTTTTATGTACTTAAATACTTACTGCAAGAAGTAACTTTTAAAAAATACATTAAAATGCTATTTTTTTTTACTTCATAAAAAAGGTGTTTTTCGAGAAACACTATCTAAGTTAAACTATTTTCCCTTGCTTTAAGTACGTAAGTCTTTATACTTACACAAAACGGATGACAATGGAAAAACTACGTAACTAATACTTACACCTAGAGATTAATATAAATTCTAATAGGGAATAAATAGATAAGTGAAATTACGTAAGTTGATGTGGTGTATAAAACGTAGTAATAATGCAATACATACACTAACTCACATTTCACTTGCATTTCGAGGAGTATTTAAGTAACACTGTTTTTTGGGATTTTATCCAAGTTATAGTAAATAATTAAATTTCAAAGACTGCTTGCACGTAAAAGATGCATTTGGCTATTGTTTGATATTAGTAGGATATTTTTAGGACTTGAAATAAAAAAGTAAGATAGTTTTTTTAGCTCCTAAAAAATTAGCAAAATACAGTTGCAACTTTCTTCCTGGAAGGGTGCGAATTTATGTTAAACAAGTTTAGTGAGTATGAGCTCATCAAGAAAGAAAGTCTTGTGTGGTAGGTAAAGCAGGCAAAGTAGGAACCCGAACGGCGAACGGCTCGNNGTCGCGTCAACTGGCACGGACCATAACTAACGTGACCATACGTCACTTTCTGAACGGGACAGTCTTCTCAGAGTGTCGGTCCCGGTGTCTCCAGTGAGGCCGACATAGTCCCGTTTTCCGTTTTGTCCGTCGAAAGAGTTTTTTCTCAAATGAACAAAATATGGACAAGTGAAAAAACACAGTTGAGTGTCGCAGTAATGAAAGCTACGTTGATTACGAAGATAAATGTAAATAAATCATGCATTGCGTTCCACACTTATCGAAAAACAAGACCCGATATTTTGAAACTTTGTTCCGCCAATAAATACAAAAATACGACTTAGAAATCACGCCCCGTTCTCTTATTATTTTATGTTATTTTTATTCTATCTTCTATAATAAAAAAATGAAACACTACAAACTTTTATTTTTGTTATATATTTCCGCAGGTGTCCCGTTCTGATTTAAAAAATAAATGGTCACGTTAACCATAACATAAGCGCTGAAATATCATAATACGTAAAGATATTTTATTTTTAACAGGAAACGTTATCGAAAGATAAAAATATATGTATATATAAAAATCGAAAGATAAATATAATGTATTTAGTTAGATAATGGTATCATAACAAAATTACGAAACAATAAGCATGATTAGTTAACTACTAGTTGTGTCATCCGACTTCACTCTACCTTGTCCCTCTATAGTTCCGCTCCGTAGGTTGTCTAACAATAGTTTCTATGCAAATCTTAACATTCCAACTACGAAAACACCAATACATTGACAATTAACAAAAACTGTCTGCATAGTGTTCGTTTCCCTTATCCTTCGTTTTCTTATTATTTTGACAAAGCAGCCAACATTTGAATAATTAACGAGGCTCTCATTGGTCAAGACGTAGAGTAGATATCTAACGCCACCTATCTGTGTAACAAGGACAACTCTCGAGTTCGATTCTCTAGATGAGCAGGAATCTTTGAAACGAATATTTTATTTATTAACGTATATCTCTGTTAGGGTGTTAATTAAAATATTTCGACTTCTATCCATGTATTTTAATAAAAGTATTTTTCAATTGAATTATTTTCAAATATTTTTCATGGGATATTCGTACAACTCCGTGGCAGAGGTGACAACCCTAGTCGAGCAGCGTGCGTGCGCGTCCGACGGGCGCACACGTGAGTCGTACCGCATACGTCACCTCCCCTGTAGGTAGATAACACTCGGTAACGGCCGCGGCTGCAAATCCTATTACCGAGGTAATACTCCGAGACTATTTTTACTCATTCTTGTGTATCCCAGTATCTACAAAAATATCTATCTCGGTCGCATGTCCCGATACAAGTTGGAGAGCTTGGATCAATGGTAACCAAACAGACGGCACATTGTCAAGTCAACTGCTCGGAGACCGATATGCGACTGATTGTTGTAGAAATGTGTTATAAGAAAAAAACATTTGCGAAGCAAGATGACTTTACTGAATGTGTCTTAAATTGTTTAATAAAAGTCAGCGACGATTGATGAAACTTGTAAAAATAAATCAAAAGCAGTTTAGGAGACGACAGGATTCCGTGGAATCCGGTAGCCGGCACGCTCCGCCAGCCAACATACCCGTCCACCTTAACATTTAATGTTAAGGTGGACGGGTATTTCATTATTTACATTAGTTTTTTATAACTTTGTAAGGCCAGTCTGGTCAGCGCCACAAGCCGGCACTGGCCATGGCCGCCGGTCAATCGGAGAATCCATCTCTGGGCCAACATTCTTAAACTTAAAAATAAATGGAATTGAGTAGACATGTAGAAAAGTATCAAATTTATTCCAATTCGTCCCTCAGACTTTCTCGGTCCCAAAACGCGCGCGAAGCACGCCGCTGGCCGGCCGCTAGCCAAAAGCAATAGACACATCACACGAGTATCCACGCACTTGAACCAGTCCGTCCGAGTGCACCCATCAATCAAAGTGAAAGTTCTCGTTTTCGGCGGGCGGTCGTGTTGAAACCCCTAATTAGCATTTAGATGTACATCTACTGTGGCCGATCGTCCGACGACACGTGGGAGCTCTCGTCGCCCTCCAAACTTGTTTCATCTCATGCATTATACAAGTGCTTTTAAATAACGAGGGCGGCCTATATTCAACGTTATCTTTTTTACTGGTTGAAGGTTAAGGCCTTGCTAAGTCTCATAAGATCAGTAAAGATGATGTGAAACACAGCAATTGAATACTACAACTAAATATGGAGCAATAATTTTAAGGGAACGACTGCATGAGTCAAGTGTATTTATATTTAAAGCCATTTATCACATCTATAAATGGAAATTCGTAATTTTTATCACACCCAGAAACGAATGGCTTCATTAATGATTCTGCAGTACTGGGTGATGAGCTGAGAGTCCTGGTAGTTACTGCAACCACATTTTCATGAAATTTGGTACACACATAGAGGGTAACTTGGATCAACACATAGGATAGTTTTTACCCCGAAACGACGTCCCTGTGGGACCACGAGAGCAAGCTAGTGCTAATTATGCACACATGCAAGTAGCCGTCCGCGACGGGAATCGAGCCCGAGCTTCGCGTTTGGTTGGTGTAGTTAGGCAAAAACGTCAATCCTCGACCAACGAGGCACCGGTCGCTATAGTGTACAAACATATCGCCGAAGTCCTATGAGTAATGCCAGCAATCAGTATAATGTGGATCGGGGGAGGGCGGGGGGTGGGGGCGGGCGTGTCACGTTTTGATAAACAGGGTGACGCGTCGCCGCCGGACACATTTCAGCCAACCAAAACATCATTGTTCCTCAACCGAACACAATGACAATTTCAGGCGTTTACACATAGCTTCAAGCCCTTCAGTTTTTATCTTCACTTATTTCAAAGTGATGTGGAATCCCACAAAAGCGTTAAGCGGGTTGAGATATGTCTTGGGAATAGCACAATTGTAGATCGCCACACATCACCAAGGATGGGCATGATACTTTAAACTCAGTCGCGAAGTTCGAAGGTGGAAATCAGCGGTTGGAATTAAACCAAATAACTCCTGAGAGAATTCCACATGATAGATGCGGTAGAGAACACTCAGTGACCCAACACCTCTACGGAACAACTACGCCAACGAATCAAGCCGGTTGGTAATTGCCCGGATTAATTCTGATAGACTATCTACGATAACTGTTAAACTACGGGAATATTACGATGAAATGAGGAATTAATGTAGGTAGGCATATGTTTGCATATCAAGAATTGTTTGGTAAAATCGGAAGGTGTGAGTTTCAGTTAAAAATATCTAATCCACTAATATCATACGCAACTAAAGAGATTTTGATTATTATTATAAATGATAAGAATGTGTTTTGCCATTTTGAAGCAACTCCAAAATAGAGAAGTTCTTAACTAAACTTTTTTTTCGTGATTTCTCAGCCAATTACTTATCGGTTTTGATGATTTTTCTTTTTATCATAATCCGCCTAGTTTAGTGTAGTAGTGGTTTTTGGGTTATAGTTAATAATGCATAAATTTTTGTCTACTTCGTCAACATCGACAAAAATTTAGGGATCATTAAGTACCTATAGCCAAAGACAACATAAAGTTAATTTCTGGTACAACTTCAAACTACTAGTGGGATGTAGATAAAATGTATGTGGGACCATCTCGGAAACATTAGCTATCTTAAAAGAAAATGACCAAATCGCGAGGTCCCAATAGTTGGAATCGGTTTTTGCAGTTTTACAGCCCTGAATTATTTGTCACCTCACCTACTGCTTGTAAAAATGTTCAATGTTCAGAATTGGCTCTTGCACAGTTTAGTAATAAGTATAGACATACAAAAACAAATAAATTCACACCCATACCCCCCAAGGAGGCAGGCAGAGGCACAAGTAAACCCACGACTAGCTGCAGACACTAACCCGAGGATCAACTCCGGGACCTTCAGAAGTTAAGTCCGTCGCCGACCAGACCACAGAGGCGATAACTATCTATCACGGTACAAGACAATGGAGAGCATTGACGTAAAGGCCGCAAGAATAATTATGTTGAAAAATCTAACCATTTAGGGCGAGACTCTCGTAAACAATCAATAAAAAAATCCCATCAAAAATGTTATCATGTAAAATGTTGCCTAAGACCAGACCCATATGGATGACCACTGACCAGACTATATAATGTCATGTAGAACCAAGCTTCTCACTTTAAACACCCTATTCACGTTAAGTACCAATTATGGCCGCCTCGTCGTCGGTCGAGTGGTGTGCGTTAGGTGGCGTGACAGCTTGTTGACAATAACCCAATAAACGTTTGCTCGTCTCATCAAAGCCCGGTGAAGTTGTAAAAACCGCGAGGTTGACAACATAGTAGTCATTCTAATAAAAAAAAAAATTTCGTCTCTTCTGATGGACTATTCGCCAATTCGAAAATTTGTCTAGACTATAATCGAGCAAATGGTATGGCAAAAGATTTATATATCTTTAATGACGCTTGTTTTAGTCTCAAAAAAAAGTTAAAAGCAGCGTATCTTCCTGCAGAACATTATTAAAATTATTAAATTTTAATTGTATTAGTATTATCATTACTAGGTGTATTGCCATTAAGTGATGTTACATCATCTGCAGCAACATGTTGGCTAATATTATTTTTTTTTATTAAGAATGCTGTGCATGCCTTTTATTGGCATACATACAAACATTTGTGTATTTTTAAGTGTTGTATTGTAATATTGTGTGTGTATTGCTGTTGGCATGTCGAAATAAAGAAAAAAAAAAAGGAGATCCGGACAAACACAGGTACAAAATGTTTGAACTCACGACTTCGACTTAGCTAAAATACAATAAGCCCTACACGCAACTGATACCTATTACTATACACACACACCGCTTATCGCATAGTGCATACATAATATGTAATTATAAATCTTATACCTTTAAACGAGCAATTCTTATATATGTATATATATATAATTGGAATCTCGGAATCGGCTCCAACGATTTTTATGAAATTTAGTACGTAGGGGGTTTCGGGGGCGATAAATCGATCTAGCTAGGAATCATTTTTAGAAAATGTCATATTCGTGTTTTATTCGTGTTTTATCGACTTAAACTTACTTTTTTAACAA
>NJDD01001095.1:154275-190710 GCA_002245505.1 Calephelis nemesis | reverse complement strand
CACCACCAGACATGCCGGCTCCGCAACCCACTGTTAGACAAGTAAAATAAAAAAATATACAACTCTCGGTCGTCTTATTAATTACTACGCCAGCATATACATTACACATTTGTGATCAATACTTTTTTATGTATGGAAAGAAAGAGATAAGCTAAATAAGTAAGTAATCCTTAGAGACATGAGCTAATCTTCTTTTTTGGCCTTCTATTTTTAAATCGAAGCTTCTACTTCTTTTTCATTAACAATAACATATTAAAAATAGGGAAGTCTAAAACTACGTATTTTGAACTTACACAGTCTATCTAACAGATGTAAAATAAGCCTTTATTTTGCTAATTCCGCGTAAGCAGTTTAACTGTTGTGGCAAATAATCCTCCAAACGACACAGAATGTGACAAGCCTAACTGACGTTCCCACCACCCACCTCCGCGACCAGAACACGAATATAGGAAGAGCTCGGGAAACAATGTAAATTGTCACGTTCTTTAACCCTACCTAAAGTTTACATCTGTTATTTACATCTGTTACAATGGATATCCGCAAAGTAACGCCTGATTCAATAAAATATCACAGTCTATCTTCTACCAATAACTTTTTTTATAAATAAAATATAATATGTATCTACTGATTATAAGTCAAGTTTAAAAGCATCGTCAGATAGTATGAAGTGTTATGTGGTACTTGATTGCTTATCATAAACCTTGTACTGTGTTGTAAATGATAATAGTTGGTACTACACAGTACTGAGCTAGTTCATCCTAAATATCACTATTGAACTATAAAATAGGATTGAATTCAACCAAAATTAAAATAGGGCAACAAAAAAAAGTTAGGCGTATTTCATTTCATTTATATTACATTTCCCTGAGTATTGAACTTTGGAAAAGGCTGTTGTTTATATTGATGTTTTATATTTTTTCTAAACTCTCCTAAAATTTTTATTTATCATACATAATATACTTTACTAAAAAATGAAATTTATTTCAAGCTTACGTGTCTATAAACAAAAAAGTTATAATATTGAGTTGAAATTTTGGAAGAAATGAAAATTCAATAAAAAAATAATGACATACTTTATACAGACCAACATTTCCAGAAGCGTTTCTATTTTTTTTTATTTTTATCGTAAGAGAAAACCATGACTTATTGACACCATCGATGTTACAGGTGTGTTGCTGTTTTATGGCCTGTTTTATGGGATTTTAGGCTATTGTGCAAGTCCAAGAGAAAACCATGACTTATTGACACCATCGATGTTACAGGTGTGTTGCTGTTTTATGGCCTGTTTTATGGGATTTTAGGCTATTGTGCAAGTCTGCCGACTTACCGACTACTACTACCGACTACGCTCCAGACCGGAACGTGACAGAGTTATTATAGCGGCGGGAATAGGTAAGGCGGTGGACCCTTACCTGGGCAACTTGTTTCAATGCATTCTACCACCAGTCCAAAACCATGATACCTTCTCACCATTTTCGTTTGTCAAACCATGCGCCTCATGCACGAGCTGCTTAATAACATATGTCCCCTGTGTAGGGTAGACTATCTGCCTCAGTGCCTGGCAGCCAGTAAGAGGAATAACAAGAGTACTGGTGGTGAGTGGTCAGCAGTAAACTGTGTAGGATCCTCATTAACATTACTCCTGCTGCTATAATGACAGTGTAATGTTCTGGTCCTAAGGATAGGTTAGCCAGTAGACTTGCACAACAGGTCTGACATCCCAGTTACAGGACAGTGATGCACCTAACATATCAATTGTGTCTATAGACCGCAGATATCACTTACCATATGGTGAGTCGAGTGCCTGTTTGCTGTGTTATGCCATAAAAAATATAATGATTGAATTGTCATTGAATCAGAGATTTGATTTGAATTGAATTGAAAAATTTAAAAAAGTTGTAGCAGCTAAGTTACGAAGAGTAAACAAAGCATCAAGTATTTGCTAGTTGATACACCGTTAAAGATGCATGTTGTTACTTTAGATGAAGCCCTTTTACAAGTATAATACATATTATAACAAAACACCAAAATGAATTCATTTATGTAAACAAAATAAATAAACTGTGTGTAATTTAAAAGAGAAAATTCCCATTTCATGAGTACATACAAATACGTGTTCACTACAATGTGAAATGTGTGAGATGGTAGACAAGTGAATCTGTATGGATTTGTTAAATATGAAAGTGTCATAACTCTTACTTTGGTACATCATTTAACAATTACTTTAAAGATCATCATTCTGAAGTTAATCTCTAGGTACACAGGACATATCGCACCCTCAGTAATATAAGGGCACTTTCCACAAATCTACTTTTTTGGGAAATGGTGTTTTAAGATATATTTTTTTCCGATATTGTTCATGTCTTAAAACAAATATAATTACCTAGTCATTCTTATCTTTTTTCTCTTTCTGCTAGAGCTAACAAGTAGAGAATATCATTTTGTGCTTTTGTAGTTCAAAATCCCAGTTAGCCAAAATTTTGACTTGGGCCCTTATATTACTGAAGGTGCGATATTATAATGAATGTGCTGCAGAAAAAACAATTATTACCTAAGTTTATAGTATAAAATAACTGACCACTCTCTCCAAGATGTGCAAACCAACATTTACTGCTATTTTACTTTAATTGAATTTATTTTTGCAACTTTTGACTTTAGTTGCCCTTCAAATAAGAAAGAACAGGTCAAAAGGACCAAACAAACAATAAAAGTGAAATGAGGATTTTAAAACCAAACAATGTTGAATTTTTGTCTAAATGTTCAAACATGGTATTTTTTCTTATATTTTTTTTTTATTTTTTTTTTGTATAATATGTGGTTTTACTAGGTAGGTATGCAGAGAAACTTATTAAATATGTTAATGTTTATGGTTAAGTGGCATCTATACATATAATAAATCTGTAGAAGGGTCAATTCTGTACGTTAAAAATTATGAAAAAATAAATAGCAGAGGGTGTTACCGGATTGATACCAAACCCAAATATGTGATTAAAAATTTTTTTGTCTATCTGTCTGTATGTTCAGGCATTACGTGAAAACTAACGGTTCGATTTCGATGAAACTTGGTATAATTATACCTTATTATCCTGGGCTTAAAGTACTTTTTATCCTGGAAAAATAAGTAGAAAAAAAATAAACCTTAATTTTTCAGTTTTATCACGTGAAGACCGACATCCGCGTGGACAGAGTTGCGGGCGGAAGCTAGTTAATTAATAACATTTTCACAATTAATAAACATCTTCCAAAATTATCATTACTTTTTGTGGACCGACTGTAATGTCAACTTTGTTACTAATTTGTTTCTGACATATATGCAGACTGAAGGGCCCGTAGAAAAAATATTAATTCTATCTATCAGTTCTGTGACATGTCTATAGAGAAGGCATAGAAAAGTGGTAAGTAAAAAATAAAATTGTATGATTTACTACATACACATACTCTTTAAAATTAAGTAACATTAAATTTAATGAAGGAGTTGTCACTCTCTGTCAAGAGGTTTGAACTCCAAAAGGTTATTGGTTTAGGCAATGTTTTAGCAAACACATCAATATACATATCAATTTTTCAAATATCAAACAAGTCAGATACAAAAATAACCTTCTCAGTTTAGAACTATAATAAAGATCAAAATTGTATGAACTACACTACATAATGTTTTAAGAATAACATTGAATTACTCCTGGTCGAGGAAACTAATAATGACAGAATTGGGATAATTCAGAATAACCACAACGTTATTAGTATCTAGAACTGTAATAATTTTAAATAAAAACAAATGGATCCATTACTTTTTTGATACAACACAACTTTTTAACAAGATTGCAGACAGAATTTACATTATATACAATATACATAACATTATCTTTAAAAGTAAATCAACATCTAAGTTTCATCATCGTTAAACATAAAGTGCCAAAATTAATTAAATAATAAAACTATTAAAATGAAAATAACTTATTTGCAGAATATATTATGTGCTAATAGATATTACAAAAACATTTAAGTGCACCAACATATTCTTTAATTTTTCATCAATTCAATTCACCATATATTGGTGTGCAAATACATTCAGTCAAAAATGTGTTTTTTTTTGTTTTTAGATTGGAAAAACTGTTTTTCATTTTGTTGAGTTGCATCTGTTATTTACATTTGATACAGTACGGTTTTTAGTTTTTACATCACATTTAGTGCATATTGCGAAATTTATAATGGACAAAAACATTGAACAAAGACTTTGCTTTACTGCCAATGGAATTTCGTGTCACAGAAGTCTTACAGTGTCTTACAGACTTTATCAAAAACTTGTGCTTATAAGTGATAAAAATCGTTTAATAGCGACAAGATTTGATGGAAGATTTGCCTCACTCTGGTAGGCCATCAAAGTCTACAACTGAAGTTAACATTGCAAAACTGAAAGAAACAGTAACTGAAAATCCTGACTTAATTTTGAGAGAGATTGCCACTGATTTTTCTGTATCTCAAAAGCAGATAAGTATCATTTAAACTTGTAGCTGTTCGACTAGGCTTAAAACACCTACATTTTCTCCCAAGAACTCAATTGCATGAGAGTTGCTGAGGACATACTAGAACGAGCAATTCAGAACCACCATTTAAAAAACGCATTATCACTGGAGACGAGACGTTGGTTTGCGAGTTTGACATACAAATTAGTCCAACATCATTAAACACCTGAACTGAAACCCAAAACACCATACCAATCTTGTTTAAACCTATTGGAATCTTTCTTTTTCCTAAACCCAAATTTAGGTTTCAAAAACTTTGAAGGTGATAAACTTTGACGAATTACAAACTGTTTATGAATTAATAATCTTGTCCCGGTACTTTTAACAACCAAAAAATTTTTTAAAAGATTTACTATTTATGGTCAACAATTTTAAAAATGTTTTTAAATTAAATCCTATCTACTGTAAACTACTACTGTTTCCAAACCTGTCAGACAGTCAGGAAATAATATGTAAAAGAATGTTGTGTTAGGTACTCAAGAACAGCTTAGCCGATTTGGCCGACAATTGATAAACTTATAAAGAACTGACTAATTATAAAGAAGATTTTTTATGTGTGCTGACAATGGAAACTGCAGAAAAATTGCAAACCATTAAATTCATAGTGAAACTGCTCAATGACACCCTAATTTAATGGCTTGCAGCTGATTGGGTTTGAAATTACATATATTTAGATAGAGAAAGAATCATCTTTGAATTTATATTTTATAACATGGTACATGGTCTTTGGTATAAAAATTACGCAAGACTTTGACAGAGAAGCTTATTAGAACTGTTTGATAGATAAAAATAATATTATTAATAATACTATATTCACATAACAAAAAATGCAAGTACTCTATTTAAATACACAATGAAATTGAATATAAAATCATAACTGAGAGTGTCTGGCATATTATATTAAAACAATATAACACTCACCAAAGTCCTGGGAGGACTCGAGGATGGTTTCTACCATCATCTTGGAATGGCTGCCCCCGCGACAAGTCACTAATAGGACAAATGCAAATAAACATATATTAAGCATTAATACAACATTAAGGATGCAAATAAAAACCAAAAAGAAAATGTTCAAACTCATAACTGCAAATTTATTTATTAGAAGCAAAACAGTATTTCGTGAATAAAATACAATCCAGACTGTGAAGGTGTTAATGTCCACCACACATCCATCACCACAATCTCCACAATCAGTTGTTTCTATTACATTGAAGATGAGTATGAGTCTAGAATTTACACTAATGAAGCTTAGTATAAAATCTAGTTTATAAAACATAAGTCTAGCTTTATATAGTATAATAAATTAATAATAATAAATATCCCTAAACAAGTCGCACAAATTGAATCTAACCCCAAAGTAGGCAAATTATATGCTTGTGTTATGGGTGTTAATCAATACTAATACATATAAATACTTAAATAGATACCAGAATAAATTTAATAAACACATAGACCCAGAAATGCAGACATCTAAATGTTCATCACACAAATGCCTGTCCCTGTCGGGAATCGAACCCGGGCTTTGCAGTTGGTCGAGTAGGCTAGCCACTCGACCATTGACAAACTATGTCATGGCTTCTGCTTGGTTAGTATGATTTCAATTTTGTTCAAATGGTGTGAGGCTCGCTTTGTAGTTTACTCATATTCACCTCACATTTTAATTTCATTTATTTACTATTGAAAAAAAAAATTTTACTCAAATGATGTAAAGTAACATATTAATCTAATGAAGTAAAGAATGTTTTGAATGAAATATTTAATTTTTAGGGTATAGATTAAATACAAATACTGGTAAAACTCAATACCATAGAACAGTGGTGCCTATACCTTATGCTGTGAAGATAGACTTGAGAAAAAGTTAAGGATTTAAGATCGACAGCTTTATTTTTATGTATTTTTTTTGTTTTTATCTTTTAGTAATAATAACAGGTGTTTATATTATCATTTATTTTTACGTAATAATCATTAGTAATTATTAGCAGATTTACATAGTTTTTTACTATTTACACACATTTGCAGATGAAAATATTCAAAATTCGAAAAAAGAATCTTGTAGGTAGTAACTGGCTTAACCTTTAAGATCGACCGTGGAACCTATCGCCATCAACCGTTTAGACACCACTGCTGTGTAGGAAGCAGTGGCACACAGTGTTATAATAATGCAACCTAAATAACTAGTATTACAATGAAAACTTGAAAACCAGGAGAAGGTAGGTATCAGTTTACAGCCCTAACTTTGTAAATAAAGAAAGATGGTGAGAAAATCATTTGAAATTAAAATGCAAGCAGCTGACTATCAGATGTTAAACATCCCAACAAAATAAAAAAAAATATTATAGCAGTCAAAAAAATGTTATAGCAGTATTACTTTAGAAGAAGTTAAGGTGGGCGGCAAGTAATTTAACCTATTGTACAGAGGAATATTGGTCCTAATATACTTATTTAATTGGTACAAGTACCTAATCCAGTAAATTTAAAACTCAATTTAAATAAGGTAAATATAAAATTTAGTAACAATTTGCAAGTTCCCGGTCTGATCATTCATAATAATTACAAATAATTAGAGATTTTAGTAGAATTTTTTTTTGAAAATTATTAGTGAATGTTTTTTATTGTTATGTGTAGCTCCAAACTATGATGTTTTAGTGTATCCTGTCTTTTCTGTACTATATACAGATTATATAAAAGAAAATTACGTGGAAATAAATTATAAATGAGAATCAGTTTGTATTTCATCTGTTTATTAGTTTCGTACTAATTAATAGTATTTACGGAAAAGCTACGATAGAAATGTGACGTCGTTGACCTCGCGGCTGCTCATATAACTGTAAATACTGGTACATAAAATCACAAAACATAAAGCCTACGACCCTTTCATGTACGCTCAAAACAAAGCTTTCATGGCATACTGCATTCCATTCCGCCATGCCATATGCAGTTTTGTTTTACTTACCTAGAAAATATCCATTGGCGTCTCTAGGAAAAAAACGAAAACAGTTTTATTTGTATTTATCACGTAACCGGCATTGAATTGATAAATCTTCTTTTATCGCCAGTATAAACCGTTCTAGTAAAATACACGACTAATTTTTCACAAAAACACCGTAGTAATCGCAAGTCGCAACAGCCGGTCGGGAACTCGTCTGAATTAATGTCGTTTGTTAACACATCAGGAAGTGTAGCATGAATTAGTTATCACTGTCTGCAATACGTACTGATATCAATTTCTTTTTAAAACAAAATTTATCAAACGATATCAGAGGAAAATAAAATTAACACAACCACACTAAAGAACGAACTGTTTGACACTAGCTCAGATTAATTAAATTTAAATAGTAATACTACGTATTGACACCACAGACTACTTAGAGATACTACGTATTTTTTTTAGGTTATTTTGCCCCTTTCTGGGGCCGGCTAAGACCTTTCGGCCATGCTGCCATGTCTTCCGTATATTATTATAAATAAATTCTTTTTAGTAGTCATAAGTCATTTTAGGTTCTAAGTCGTTAGTCATAGGTCAAAGTCATGTCAGGGTCTTGAGTAAAGAGGTGGTTTCGTTACTCAAGCTCATCTATGAGATTTGGCGGCAACGAGGAAATTAACGATACACTAATTTCTTAATGATTATTTCACTTGTGCACGTTCGCTGAACAAAACTAGACTAATTCCCACCTAAATTAACTAATTTCACTCAATGTAAACAAGAAATTCAATAATTATGAAAAAATACGACCATTTTCATTCACGATGGCGCCAAAACTCAGATACTACGTACATATTGACACTAGCAACCACAGAGTAGCAACTCTTTGCACTAGCACTATGTAGTCTTCATCTACAGACTACACTAGTCTAGTCTACCACAGTGTTACCAAATGCAATTTCGATTTTACCTCGACATGTAACGATACCTACATTGTATTGTACATTATGGTGTTAATTATTATTACTGTTTCTAAAAGAGATAAGTGAATTAAATAGAGTCGCATTTTATACTTTTGCAGTTTTCGTGAATGGGCTTGTTTTGAATCATTTTCAAAATAAATAAACCTATCAAAAACATTAATCAGTTAAAAATAAAAAATTAGCAATATATAATAATAAATATTGTTGTAATAGACATATAATTAAGAAGGTAACATCTTATAGTCTCTTTTTAACAAATGTTAAATTTACGGATGCTGAAAGAGATAACGATGTTGTTGTCTATGCTCATTTTCTAATCAATTGAAAGTGTGGTCTTGACAGTCCTCATGTATGTCATCGGCGCCATAATAAGCAGTTTGGCTCAACATTTATTTAAAAAAATAAAAGAATTACGTTTGCTATGTTTTTCATTACCTGAATCCATAGAAATTGAAATATTTAAAAAAGTGCAACAATGTTCTATAACAAATTTAGTTGTATAAATACCGTTGGAATCGATATGTAATTTAACAATATCTCTTTGTCTCTTTTAACAAATGTTGCTATTATGTACGCCGAAAGAGATAACGACATTTTTGTCTATGCTAATTTTGGCCTCGATTTAAAGTGACGTCATGAGAGTTCTCATGTTTGCCAAGAATCCATATTTACAAGCTTATTCATAAACGTTGTTTAACTTTTACAGGCTTATTCATAAACGTTGTTTAACTTTTAATCACCAATTTAAATAATGCTTTAAAAAATGTTTATTCATAAACGCTATTTAGAGTTAAAATTTGTTTAAATATACTCTTGAATATCTGTCACTTTAAGCAATCTCGGACCCTTGTTTAAAACCTTAAGCAACAAAATGGCTGACTAAATTTCAAACAGCTGATTTTATGTGCGTTGACAAAACGCAAGAACTATCCATTTATAATGGCTTTATTGTGTATTCTTATGATTTTTTTATAATACGCGCATTGAAATATTTTGATTTTGTTGAAGTTTCGACAAATTTGGACGGGATATGTTGGATTTTGGAACAATATAGGACTATTATAACATGTTTTATTAAGGAGATGGACAATGACTCCTATGAAGAAACGAATAGATTTCCAGAGCATTTTTTTATGATATTGGAAACAAAAAAAGTAGATCGATTTTCTGATTGTGAGAATTTCACGCCGCCTACAGACACCAAAGGTGGCAATGGAGAGATTCCAACCTGAGGCTGGGATGTTAAGCCCCGAGCAGAAGTAAGTTTACCGGCTACTTTATTCTACGAACTGGAACAATTCAACAGCAAGCGTTAACGTAGAAATGAGTCCTAGTAAGTTGTCCACGGTGCTAGTAACGGTAAGGCTATGGTCGCTGTCTAACAAGAAGGTAGGTGGTCTATTCTACAAAGGAACTCGAACCAACACGAGGGAAAATATTACAGAAATGACATCATTTTATATTTAGTTTAGTAACATAATGTAGATGCATTAAAAAAACATTATTTTTGAAATGCAGTGTATTAGTTCAAATGTTTTGTGTCTATGTTGCATCAACTTTATATTTACTATAATAAATTTAATTTTATTGTAGTATTATACGAATATTTCATTATAGAAATATAAATACTCTTTAGCAAGAGGTTATAGATGTCCGACACCGTGCCGTATTCAGAAACAACGATGTTGACAGCGGATGACAATTTGTTTAATCCAAAGACTACAATACTCTAGTTTAATCCACTTTTAGCAAAAGAAATACGCATACACAGTTGCGTCTTACGTAGTATTGTATTCTCTTTGGTTGCGTCGCGATACCCATGACGATCGAGCGTGTGCATCTACAGTATATTTCGTGCGCGAGGCCTGCATTTTAGTGCAGGCCTACCCTTACGTATATCTAAATAGGATCTAGTGAAGATGAAGAAGAGAATGAGGAGGTGGATATGGTTGCTAACAACACACCGGAAGTCGAGAGCATAGACGAGGATACGAGACCAAATAAACGTTTGAGAGAAGAAAGAAACAGTGGCGAATGGGAGAAAACAGAAAACAAAAAAAGCAGGATACAAGAAGATTTCAAATGTGATGTGATTATTAGAAGTTCTAAAGAGCAATTACCTAAACAATTTGCTATGGCGAAGTTACTTTCAAATTTAGGATTTAACGAAATTATGAAAGTGAAATATATTAACCCAAACAAAATAAGGATCGAGATTCCTGACGGTACAACACTGGATAAAATTCTTCACACACAAGAATTCAAAAATAAAGAATGGGAAGTACGCCGCGCGGGTGATGTTAATATAACATACGGTATCATTAGAAATGTAGATTTGGATATAAAACAAGAGGAAGCTCTGGATGTTATTTCTTGTCCTAACGATACGAAGATTGTGTCATTTAAGCGATTGAAGAGGCGCGACGACAATGGGAGCTGGGTTCCCAGTGAAGTTGCTCCTATCGCATTTAATGGTACAAATCTACCGGCTTACGTATATGTGAGAAGATTAATTTCCAATGTGGAACCTTATGTATTTCCGGTCACCCAGTGTTCCAGATGCTGGAAATTTGGGCACGCTAAATCCTTGTGCAGTTCCAAAAGAGTTGTATGTCCTAAATGTGCAAATTTTCATAAGAATTGTGAGGTAACTAATTACAGATGTGTAAATTGCTTGAAAAATCATATGGCTTTAGATAAGTCTTGTCCGGTATTTTTAAAAGAAAAAAAATAAGTGAATTAATGAGTGATTTCAATTGTTCCTATCGTTCGGCACGTAAGTTATATGTTTCTCCTGAGTCAAAAAATTAAGAAGAAGTACATAATTGTAGTCACGGGGATAAAAAATCGTATTTTAGTACATATAACAGCTTCAGCATGTTGGAAAGCGAGGATCTAGAAAAACCACACGTTTATACTCCTATATTATCCGATTTCCCCCCACTACCGGTATCGAAGCTTAAAAGACAGTCGACGAATAAAACAAATAAAATAAGAGACCGCAACAGCTGTTTACATACGACCGTGCGCGACCACTTAGAGCAGCACACTAACGATGAGCCCGTTACGACTAACTACACTATGGATGAACAATCAGAACGCATTCAAGGTCAAAATCAAACCAGTGATTCAGCTAACGACAGTACAAGACTTAATGAGTTGTTATGTTTTTTTTTATATAGAAGAGGAGGCAAACGAGCAAGTGGGTCACCTGATGGAAAGTGATCACCTCCGTACACGGACATCCGCAACACCAGGAGTATCACAGATGCGTTGCCAACCTTTAAGGAATGAGTACGCTCTTTTCTTGAAGTCATAATTGTTTGGGAAAACCGCTTTCGGTAACTGATTACACAAAGGTGTTATACGGGGTAAAAAATGTCTTCGGAATCGCACAACTGTTGATCGCCACGCATCGAGATGATGGGCATGATACCTTAAGCTCTGACGCGATGTCCGAAGTTGGAAATCAGCGGCTGAAATTAAACCAAACAACTCCTCAGAGCATTCCCCATGATAGATGCGGTAGAGAACACTGAGTGACCCCACATCTCTACGCAATGCTAACGAATCAAGCCGATTGGCAATTGTAAGTAGTAAGTTAAGGGATATTATTTTTGTTAAAAATTTAGATTTACAAAATAAAATTACTAAATCAATTAAATTTAGAGTTGAGTGGTTGACAATAGTTTCTGCAGAATATTTATCTATTTTAAAACGTATTATAGAAGTTCTTACACCCTATTGTATGAATAAGTAGTTTATAACATGGACAACGTCTGTAAAATTAAGTTATTGCAATGGAACGCACAAAGTTTAAGATCAAAAAATATAGATTTGTCAAACCTTTTAATACAAGAGAAAGTCCACATATGTATGATTTCTGAAACGTGGCTTCAACCTAAAAGTTGATTAAAAATAAATTCCTACAATTTCTATAGACAAGACAGGCAGGATGGTTACGGAGACATTGCAACTATTGTACACAAATCCATAAAGGGAAGTGTGTACAATGTTGTTCACCCAAACCAGGGAATACAAATTCTCGGTTTCAAAATTTTTAACTGTAGTTACTTAGAAAATGTAGTTGCCATTTATTGTGCACCTAATATTACTACTAATACCGACGATTGGAGCTTTTTATTTTCAAAATGGACGTGTAGAACATTAATTGGAGGTGATTTTAATGGCCATCACACCAATTGGTCCTCTAAAGTTAACTCTAAAGGATCACAAATTTATAATGTTGCCAGTGACTTTGGTTACATTTTTCTTAATAATGGTCAAGCAACAAGAATTAAAATGGTCAGTAGCAGTATTCAAAGAAGCTTTCCGGATATTTCATTTACTACATCTGATATTGCTTTACGCTTTACGTGGTCAGTATCTAATGAGAACCTTAATAGTGATCATTTAATTATATTTATTTCATCAGAAATTACTTTAAATGTTAACGCACGCATTGTCAAGCGCAACTATAAAAAGGCAAATTGGCAACAGCACAGAGAATTAATCAAATTTAAAAGCTATAATTTTAGTTTTAATAGGGAATCTCAAATTATGTATGACTCTTTATTAAATATAATTAACGAGGCTGCAGACGAAGCCATTCCTTTTATTCGGATATGTGCGAATCCAGCCACTAAATTTAACCCCAAACCATATTGGTCTCCAACATTATCAAGAGTTATAGCAGAACGTAGGAGAGCTTTAGCTAATATAAGGAGAAACCCAATACAATTGAATATAAACATTTATAAAGAAAAAGTTGCCGAGACTCAACGACTTATAAGAAAAGCTCGCATAGACTCCTTTAAAAGCTTCTGTAATAATATTAATAATTCAGTTAATAGTAGAGATATGTGGCGTAAAATGCAATGGGTTATAGGAGTAGCAATAATAATAATTTAGATAAAGAAACATCATACACATTTTTACAACAGTTTTCGCCAGATTATATCGGCATGATATTTCTGGCAAGAAACACCTAAGTTTGATACATAACATTGCATTGTTTGATAAAAACAATGCAATGTTAGAGGCACCTGTTTCTATACAGGAATTAATCAATGTCCTTAAAATAAGGACACTACACCAGGGACAGATAACGTTTCGTATTCTATGGTATATCAATTTCCGGACAAAAACATTTTAGTAGATCTTTTTAATACTTGTTTGGCACAGGGCACAGTACCTACCCAATGGAGAGACATAAAAATCATACCAGTACCTAAACCAGGTAGGGACCCAACTAGTATATTCTCAATTAGACCGATTTCATTAATATCATGCCTATGTAAAACTTTTCATAACATCATTACTAGACGGCTGGAGTGGTATGTTGAAAGCAATAATCTTCTTTCGTATAATACAATCGGCTTCCGAAGAACATATTCGTGTTTAGATAATTTGGTTAGACTAGTATCGCAAATCCAAAGTAGTTTTACACAAAATAAGCAAACTTTGGCATGTTTTATTGACATAGATAATGCCTATAATAATTTTGATATTAAAAAGGTTGTTCAAAAGTTAGACTAAATAGGTGTTGGAGCTACATTGTGTACATATATTTGGGAATATCTTAAGGAAAGACATTTGATAGTTATGTCAGGTGAAAACAATATTTCAGTTACAAGAAGGACTTGCCAAGGTTTAGCTCAGGGTGAGCCTATGTCACCAATATTATTTAATATTGTCACTAATCATATTTGTAGTAGTATTCTGAACATATATAGTTCTCAATATGCTGATGATTTTGTGTTGTATATATCTGGTAACAATTTAAGATTCATGACCCCCGTACTACAGGCTGCTTTAGATAATATGGTTAAGCAGTTAACGTATATAGGTTTAAGTTTGTCAGTTAATAAAAGTAAGATAATTTTGTTCTCGAGGGGTAAACATAAAAAGTTAGTTAATATTACAGTAAATAATGTATGCCTAGAAAATGTCTCTTCCATCAAATATTTAGGATTAAAATTAGATTGTGCTTTAAAATGGAAATTACACATAGATGAGCTACAGAAAAAGCATTAAAAAAACTAAACATTTTTTATGTATTAGCAGGGTCTTCTTGGGGGGTACACCCAGTACGCCTAAAATAATTAAATATATCTTTAATTAGAAGTAGATTAGATTACGGTAGCTTTTTGTATGATAACAGCGCACAATATAACATATCTAAATTAGACAAAGTACAAAATCAAGCGTATAGAGTAATTGGAGGATTTATTAAAAGCACGCCTGTTCATGTCATGGAATAAGAGCTTTGCCTGCCTCCATTATTTATAAGGAGAAGATTCTTAGCAGCAAAGTATTATCTAAAAGCGAGATCTATTGTTAACAGTAAAACTATTTCAGTTTTGTCGAATCTAGCACGTTGGTGTCTAGATCACAGTTATTGGAGACGCAAAAAGTTACCATTGCTGGCCATTACACATAACGTGTTACTTGAGGAAGTAATACATACATCTGCAAAACCTGAGATGTTTTCTGGGTCAACATGGATGTCAAATATAAATATAAAATTTAGAATAAGTGTTAATATAAATAGTATTAATATGCTCAGGCGTACACTTGGTCCCGATGTTCTACTTAAAAAAAGTATCCAAATGATGGAACAAATATGTGAAGGGTATTATCAAATATATACAGATAGATCAAAAAATCATGATGGTGTTGGTGCGGCATTTTTTGACCCTCAGAATAATTTTGGGGCTAGCTTTAAATTAAATAAGAATTTCAGTATTATGTCGGCTGAATTACATGCTATTTTAGAAAGCCTCTCGGTGCACCTCGTCGTTACGAGGGCTTTCGGTAGCCTATTCAATACTTAACTTGGTATTGGAGTTGCAACACAAAAGTAAAAATATTAAATTTCAGTGGGTACCATCACATGTAGGACTGTTAGGGAATGAGAAAGCAGATAGAGTAGCGAAACATAGTGTACACTCGGGCATAGAGGTAGATTATTTACCCTTTTTCACGGATCTTCTATGGAATATAAGAAATCGATGTCAAAATTTATGGAAAACATATTTTGATACAAGAGCTGTGGAGAAAGGCATCTGGTACAAAATTATATGTAGTGAACCACCTAAAATACCATGGTTCGCCTCAAGTAAATTGACTAGACAAAAACTAGTAACAAATATGTGATTACGTGCCCGGCACATCCCAATGAACGCTTTCGGTCACATGATGTAAGTCACCGTAAATCCAAACTGTTCAATCTGCGATACGAGAGAAGATGTGTACCACGCTTTAGTGGAGTGTAGCCGGGTCAGGGCTGCGAGGAGCAGAATGGAGTCGGCGACGAGTGTGGCATTCAGGGAACTAGGTTCTGTGAATACCATACTCGCTAAGCCGAACTCATTAATATGTTTGTGTCTAGTTAATTTATTTGAGGTGTTAACAAAAATTAGAAGTAACGAAAGTTAATGCTCGTTTTCATTGTTTAATTTTTTTAGATTAAGTTTGTTTTGTGTTATGTTTTTTGTATTATACCTACTGATTTATTTAGTTTAAGATATTATGCATAAGGCTAGCATAGTCGTTTCACGACTAAAGCCTATAAATAAAGATAAAAAAAATACGCATACAGCCACATTTCTACGTGAATAAAGAATTGTAGAAAGAATGAAGAGTACCTACTTTAAATACCTACATAGGACTTCGACATGAAAAAGAAAACATGCCTTGTGGTTTTATATTTATAGATATTTTGAAGTGAAAACTTTAAAAACTTGTAATTACCACTAGTACCTTCTAAAATCTTTTTTTAATAAACAGCCATTGATGGCAGACTAGATTTTTTAAATATAAAAAAAACACAAATTCTGATACAGGTTTTGAACCTATGCCTGTACTATCTCAAGCGATTGTTATAGCAGTTGCACCACGCTGAGGTTGGAGTTTGAGATGAAAATAACTATTACAACTAACTGACCGCAAGGCTGAGGTTCGATTTTTAACGGTTGCAAACATCTATGTGATAAACGTAAAAGTCTGTATTTTTGGTGTCTGGGTGTTTATTACATTTATATTAATATCTTTATAATATTTCTTTGTATTTATGAAAGACTAAGGAAATATTATTAATTGTCTCAGGTAGGTAGGTATGTGTAGGTATCGTTGTCTAGCACCCGGCAAGTATAGAATTTGCTTTTTTTGGACAGATCAATTTATGTAATTTGTTCAAGGATATTGATGTATTTATTTTTAAGACATAATAATATGTTGGCAAAATTCTGCCACCAATAGTTAAGTACTTTAAGTACTTGTCAGAATAAATTATTTAATGAACACCCAGACCCGCAAATGACTTAAATCCTATTTATAAAACAAAATAAAACAGGTTAATGAAACAAATTAATTCTGGATCTGGCAACCTGTGCTTTTAATTATTAGTTAATTTGTTATTAGGCAACACATTTATCCACTAAACCATACTGACGTTAAATTAGAATACGAAAATATCTTTTGTGTAAAGAGGCAACATAGGTACCTACACACAAGAGCTAATTTGTAATAAATGAAAAATATGAATCCTTCAACCATAATTATTATGCGCCATCTAGTCAATTAATTTGCGTTATTTCGTTAACTTTCCTGCATCCTATTCACCTGTCATATATATGAATAATCCAGATGGCGTTGTGAAATTTAAGAAAATGGCAAGCAAAGTAGCTAAACACTACTAGTTTCTGACTATCGCTCAACGCCATCTGGATTTGGTCAGAATTTTAGAGAACGATTTTAATGTAATATAATAAATATAATAGATTGACAATGTCATACATTGTCAATCTATTATATTTACTAATCTCTGGTTAAACAAACACTTTGTTTTATTAATGAAAAGTCCAAATCCAGTTTATCCATATCCCATTATTATATACCTCTTCGTTGGATGAAAGGCACACAAACGCCCTCACACTGCCAATCATATTATGACTTCACATTAAAAAAAACATAGTTAACTCAGTTTTTGGATCTTGGTGGTATTATGATTATACCTAAAAACCATGTTATTATTAGTCTTTGGAATCGGCGTTTCAGTATGAAAATAGTAATAACTGCATTCACTTAGCTAAGCAACTCTGCAAGCATTGTAACACTTGGCACTCAACACACTCTGCCTACCTCACAAGAAACTTGTGTGCAGATATTATGTATTTTGGGTTTGGGTACACTTGTGTTTCGGGAAATATACCTTAAAAAAGGAGTTTTCAGAGTAATACTGTGAAATTTGATTATAAAAAATACTGCTTCACGTGACATCACTGATAATAAAATCTTATTTATTAAAAAAATCAAAAGCAGTGGCTTTTTACATAATAGCTATTAAAAACCTTCTATGTTTAATGTCTGTACTATTTTCTGTACTACTCAATGAATCTATCTTGAAACAGGCAAACTTTACACAATATTAATTAGATTTTACATGAAATTGCAAAGAAGAATAAAAAATATGCTAAGATAGCCTGACTGATCGAATGGGCTTATGTCATATGAAATTCTTCTCTGCATCTTCATTGGCAGGATTCTCTGTCAACGTGAATATGTACTATATTTTTTTTACAAAAGAGGGCCGTACAAGCAATTTTCAACTTAGGCCCAAGAGTTTCCCTGAGAGGAAAATTCAAAGAAATTAATATTCTTACTGTAACTTTCCAGTTTATCTTTGAAAATTTGGTATATGTTCAGAAGCTTAGAATAATAACGCTATAGAAAGATAGTCTTCATAGTAACGCTGTGTCAATATTGAAGCAAAAAACTAATTCACACACGCATGACGATTACTAGCTTACGCTTGTCACCAGCACACATGCACTTATATTACGCTGCCAGTTAAAGTGCAATTTTCCCAAAAATGGGGAAAAGATGTCGACGATGATGACAATTTGTTTTTGACATTAATACGTAAATAGCTATAAATATTTTGAACACTTTATTTTCTATTGCCAGTTAAATATAGTAGTCATTTAATTTTTTAGTATTACGAGGATCTCAATGTGAAATAAATAAAAATAAACTACTAAATTGGCTACTAAACATTTTGGTACAATACAGTAGACATATCATTACTAATGAATGTCTTTTTTGCAGTTTACATAAAATTCGTTTAATAGATGTATTTCTCAGTTGGAGACGCCGAGTCTTTTGTTTCAATATTTTTATAACTTTCATGTATTTGAAATTAAGTAATGAGCTTTTATTTAACTTATTTCGACGGAGGACTTTACAAGGATTATCAAATATGTAATGGAATTTATCCTCTGATGGTTGCCTGAAGTTCCCGCGTGGCGTACTACAAAATGAATTTTTTCCCACTCATTTGTTAGTGATAACAGGATCATCAGGAGTCATTTAAACAACGACAAACTATATTACTAATTTTAAATCAAAAACAGTGTTAGACTTTTCAACTATCAAGTAACTCAAGTAGGTATGCATACAATATAACTTTTAACGAAAACAACATCTACGTCATAAGAGAACGTATCACATACTTAAATAAATATTGGTAAAAACTATTTGAAAATTAACCAAGTGGTTAGTTAAAGTGGGAAAATATTTTAACGATCCGACAACACTGAACATTGAAACAATACGTATAAACAACATTTTTCTTTCTGAACATAATTAACTAGAAAATACTATGAAATAATGAAAGCTTGCCTGTGAAAAACAATGTTATTATTATTTTTTTGTTTATTAGATGTGTTGTGACACAATTTAAATACACAAACAGTCATAATTATTTTTTATTCGCGAGAGGCGCTCGGCGCCATTTCACGTTGAACACTACGGCACGGTTTGGCGTTTGGGGCCATAAATGGCTCCAAATAAAATGCTTCAAAATGGACACGCGGACTTGGTTTCTATAGCGTTATTATTCTAAGTTCAGAAGTATTTACAAAATTTAAAAGAAATTGCGATATATGTTGCGTCAAAATGATATTGAATAAGTTAAAAAAAATGTGTCAACATGAAATTGTATAAAAGGTTAGTATACCATTGCTGAATATCGATCACATAAGTGTGCTTGAGATTAATTGCTCCTCATACCTCTCTTATTAGTAATAATGTGTGATGTATTATTAATGAATTTGTATAGAATAAGGAAAAAGAAAGCCCACTGAGTTTCTTGCCGGGTCTTCTCAGTGTGGCTGTGTTTCGATCTGGTGGAAGTTTTTTAGCATTATAATATAGACTCCTCACACAAGCTTGCTTTCTCCATGTCGCATAGTGTACTTAAATATACGGCATAATATATATATAGTGTAATAAGATATGTAATGTATGGTAGAACAGTAGACATATTATTGGCTGTAGATTCGTCAGACCACTAGACCACAGAGGAAATCCTTCTTTCCTTTTTTATTGACATAAACAGACACAGGATCTTCTCTTCTCGTTTGAGGACTGTCGCTGGTTACTTACTAGGATATAATAGCCGACTTGTCTAATTACACTGACGCTTAGTAAGACTTGGTGTTAGTAAAACCGTCTTAATATAGCATAATGTAATTGAGCTCTCCATAAGGGAGTATAAGTTGTATTGAAATTAATTTTCGCCTCTGTGGTCTAGTGGTTCAGTTGTTGGACTTGATCCCGGGTCGGGCAACAAAAAGAAAATTGGGTTTTTCCAAATTTCTAATTAAAAAGCATTGCTCGGGATTGGATACGTGCCCGGTTGGCGATAGGCTTGCCACCTATCACATTTTTGGGACTTAGTGTCTTCTGCTAGTCGTGGGTGCCTGGTTGTGCCTCTGCCTACCTCTTTGGGGATATGGGCGTGAAGGTATATTTATTTTAATTATTATTTTCTAATTTCAGATAAAATTTACACATTAAATATATAAATATGTAAATGTTATCAGTCAGTCAGTTTTCAAGGATGTAAAAAGTGGAATCAACTTGGGAAACATACAATGCAAGCTTTATTTTAAAGATGTTCAATTAAAGAGACTCAGAAACACTATATTTTCTTGGAAGTGTGTGACAAAATAAATTTGCAATGCCAGTACTTAGGGAATATTTTCATGTGTTGCCTAAGATTTTTAGTATGTACTTATACAAAAAGACGTCTGCCCCCCCAGACGTCATTTTGTATAAGGTCTAAGAAAGTGCCTTACCATACCCAATACCTATCCCTTTTATCCTTTCTTGTATTGGGCTAATCCTTTTTACTCAATTGTCATTTAAAACAATAAAATCTTAAGCTGGTAAATCGTTTTAGTATATCATTACACCTAAATATTATTAATATTGGTTTCGTTTTGTGTGTATGGATAAACCAAGCCGATGAAAGTAAAAATAATGTAGCATCCCTATCTAAATAAAAAATGATTTTATCGATATCGATAAACACTGACGATAGACTGTAGGTACATCACTACTGTTTTTTCTTAGATTGGTACTATTGGCAGATACTTGTTAGGTTGGCTAAGAGCCTTACAACGTTTCGACATTTGGTGTTGTTTTTTTTTCTGTATGAAGTCCCGTCGCTTCTTACGTAGTATAGTATTCTCTTTGCCCGTACCATGCTACAGTGCAAATAGTGTAACTCTGTTTAATCTTCTTTCGTCGACCCTTTATGGACAGTTACTTTACTCTTTGTCGTCGACGTAGGTAATCTGCCAATTTATTAGCAGCATTCAGTCCAAAGAACATAAATACTCTTTAACAATATAAATATTCTTTAACAAGAGAAGAGCGTATCTCTCTTTTTAAAAAGTGCAACCACGGCTTTGTGATGTCAACTTTTAAAAGCGCGGGAATTTTAAATTCTCAGATTGCTTTGCAGAACGCACTTTGTTTTTTAGAGTAGCTATCAGGAAAATCTATTAAGTCGAACTAAGTTTAAATCCTGACTTATATAATAAAACTGCGAGAAAACTAAAATTTTCTTTATATTTTTGTAGACAGCTAGAATTTTTCATAGATATTCCTGCTAACTTACTCTTTTATTTGTTTCGGATTAAGGAAAACAATAAAACATTATTTTACATAGACCGTACCAGAAGTCTTTGTGATGTATCTATATAAAATATAAAAAAAACTACCTCAGGATAGAACGTGCTGCTTATCTTAATAATTAATATTGCTTACAAATAATCACACACTAAAATGAAATGAAAAATATTTATTTATATAACATAATATGGAATAAGGGTATGAATATAGCGCATTTTTTTACAAAAGTGGTCATTTTTATGTTTTATTTAATTTATAAAATATAGTATTATTTGCTCTATCAAGCATAAACCAAATCTAGCCTGCCAGGAGAAGATATGGCAAAATGAAAACCCTTGCAACTAGGTACATTCTATTTACTTTGAACTGCCGCCACCATGGCTAGGAGAAGTAGAAGCAGCGACAAAATTTCCTCAGCAACCTGATCAAACTTTTTTTATAGTCTTCCTGTTATAGGTATGGAGGCTTGGATTTAAAATCGATGTACCAATTCACTTCCGAAAATAGTTTTTTTAATTCAGAAAATAAACTAACATATTAGGTAAGTGAACTCATACTCGTAGCGAATTTTTGCATCTTCGTAGGTCAGGAAAATTTGAGTTGACAACGTTCAAAAGTTTATTATTTTTACAGTAAACGTAGCTGTGTCTTGCAGCTTAAACTTCAAAAGAATTTCATCTGAAAAAGATTAAGCGACTATTAAGACATATCAATCACTAGCTGCTGTGTAATTTTTTGACCATAAATTGAGATATCAGCTACCCTGCCTTTCAAGTAGGATCAAACTGCGCGGTGCACACGGTGTGCAAATTATATTAAAATCAGTAGAGCAGTTTAGTATTCCATCGCGGACAAACAACGTGACACGTAATTTGTGTAATAATTCCTTGTGCAACTGGCTCAGCTGGTTAACATATGGAGAGGTTTACATGGCTCAGGTATATTATTAGATTATATATTACATATACGCGTAATAACCACGTTGACGAATAACAATGTTTGATTTCGAACACATTAAACACTTATACATTCGTGTTTTTGGTATGTGTAATATTTATTTCTGTGAATAATACCAGTGTATTTGCTAATACCAACGAAATTAGAAAAATAATGTTGTGACTTTGGGATTAGATCAATTCGTGTAATTTATCATGTATAATTATCTTCACGCCACTGGGGTAGGCAGAGGGTATCGAGAGCCAGACCTCACGACCATCGTGCCTTAACGTAGACCTTAAAATTAAACTTATAATTATTCTCTAAGCATATTCAATGTCGCACAGATTCCAGCTTGATTCCTATTAATGTTATACATGTAATCAGAATTATTGCATTTTTATAGTATTAGCATAAGCTTGAACTAACGCTTGTCGTACCAGCCTTTTGTTTACTTTTATAATAACAATGAAAATAACGGTACATAATAATATGACATATAAAAGTTAAGCACTACTTCAAATTAAACGTCCCCGTGTTGGTTCAAATTCTTTGTGAGTGTGTTTTTTTTGTAAAGAATCACAAAAAAAAACATCTAACTTTAAATAGGTTATTAATAGAATATCACTGCGGCAACTTGCCTAGGTAAAGATTCACCACTTTACTAATTCCTGCCATCATAATAAGTGTTTGACACTATCTTCCAGACCAGAGGGTAGTGTAGCCGGTAGACTTAAATGTTAGGCCTAACACTCCAACCACAAGACAGTGATGCAGCTATGATATCCATAATGTCTATGCCAAGGTTATCTCATACCACCTGAAGTCGAAGCCGTGTCATTATTTGCAGTCTTACCATACAAAAAGCATCACGTCCTGTTCTAGTATGTAAAATCAACTTACATGTTAAAAATATACTCACTTGATTCATTATTTGCCAAAATATCGGCAGTTACGGTATGTTGGTGATATTCGGTATATTTTTACTCTTTATCTAGTATACTCTTTATCCAGTTAAGCTAAGAATCGAAAATTAAATTTAAGAAACGCAATAAGTACATACCTTTTTAAACATATTTTTATTGTCAAATAGAAGTTTATTTACTTCCGTTGAATAAGGAATTGAAAATTCTTGAAATGTTCATCGCTCGTTATGTTAAGTTGCTCATAACTTCGTATGTGGTGTGTAAAGAAAAAAAGATGCAAGTGACCCAAAAAGACCCACTTTTCACTTGATTTCTCCTTCAATTCAATCGCAAAGAGTCCTGAAAACAAAATACAACAAAAATTCAATTATTTAAATTTACCTTAGAACAAAAATACAATTATTTAAATTTGCATTTTCTTTAAGTGTTTTGAAAACGTAACAACCCGATAATACAAAACTGTTATTCAACGAAGTCTCGCGTAATAACTAGTTTTAAATAATGTAGATACAGTAATATTTAAAAATAATATAGATATGTTTGTATAGTGTACTTCCAAAAACTTTATGACTGAGTTTTTAATTTTTACACAAAGCAACGTGTCCTATCATAAAACAATTAAAATACTTACTTGATATTTCCGAATATTATTTTCTGGATTTACAGGAAAGCTGAAATTGAATTTTACAAAATTTTTTTAAGACATTTTTTTCATTTTGAAAAAAAACCGTAAATCCTCTTTTCTCTCGATCCCGCCAAAATTTTAAATGAAAATAGACAGTTGTGATTCTTAGGGGTATCACAAACCGCAATGTTGTCAGGTAATTATGAAAATGTTTTGAGTTTTTGCCGCTGTCCCCGATAAGTAACACTGACATGTAATTTGTTAAATATATGCAAGATCAAAATTTTGTATATATATGACGAATTAGGAACGTTCGTGGTGTTTTTAAAAAGTGTGACGTCATCATTGCTGACGCCACTGTTGTAGTTTCCATGATGATGACTCATTTTGGGTGTTCTCAAAAAAAACTTCACAAGCACTTTTACACTCCGTTTATTTAACGGGCAGCATAACGACGTGCTGCCATTGGCTTGTGAATCGTGAATGCCTTATCGCTTACAGTGCAGCCGTTTTTATAAGGCTCGGCGCACGTGCAGGCACAGGTGTTTACAAGTCGTTAGGCTAAGTATCGAAATAACAATGATAACCTTAATTTCACATCGCAATCGACTCAAAGTAATCGACTGATGGTTTATAAACTTATTTTCTGGACATCATCAAATTATTTAACTTAATTTTTCTAGTTTTTCAGAGGAACTAATGTGGTTGCGCCGACATATATGATAACTAGCTGTTACCCGCTACTTTGTCCGCGTGAACCAAGAAAAATCTTCTTTGAGTTCAGACCAGCAGCTCTACCAAAGTGAAAATGTTTAGACAAACATTTTAACACAAAGAAACAAATAAGGGTTGCACAATTGTACAGTAGAGCTGGGTAAAAACTAGTTTTTTAGGAAACGAAACAGCTTTCAGATTACATAAAACAGTTTCAGAAAACGGTTCTTTAAAAAACGCTTTTTTTAACATAATATAGAGTAGGTACTTTGTGCATATAACAAACTTACCTTCGTCCTTTACCTAGGTTTCAAAAACCGGTTTATTTTGGTACGCTTATATGTCAAATAAATATCGACCTTATGCTCATTTAACCAAGATTTATTTTAAAGCAAACTCGTGAATGAAATTAAAACTGAATGAAGTAGTTACACGAACCAGTTTCTTATGTTTTGTTTTCATAGAACTAAAATTTCATGCAACGTTTGTCTCTTGAAACTGTTTTTTCAAATGACGTTGGAAGCCCGTTAAGATGCCATGAGCTCCGCATTCCTTTCACGTCGAGCTTCGGACTGTTCTGGAGTTTTAGTGGACCGCTGAGACGCCATATACTCCTCATGCCGTTCACGTCGGGCTTGGGACTGTTCTGGAGTCTCTGCAGCTAATGTGCCGAACTACGCAACGCCTGCTGAAGCGTTCGCAGCTCGACTTGTTGAGACGTCTCATTACGTCTAGCTTTTTTCATAGTTTGGGCTTTATTAGAGCTTTGAGAAATATTAGACTTACGCTTTCGCGGAATATTTATAAGTGGATAGGTACTAATTAAAACAAAATTGGTAGTATATACACGTTGTTTGGAGTTAACACTTGAACTTATCCACTGTATACTTTATTTAACACTTTCTGTTACTTTCTAGCCAACCGGTTTCACTGTTTACATCATCATCAGGGCTTTGAAACTAAAGATCTTATTTGATTTAACGTTCAACCGTGAAACCGGTTTGCTAGAAAGTAACAGAAAGTGTTTAATAAAGTATACAGTGGATAAGTACAAGTGTTAACTCCAAACAACGTGTATATACAATGGAATTCCACCAAGCGCCGACGATAGCAAGTATAGATTTTATTAAATTGTTAGTAATTTTCTAAAAAAAAATAAACTTTAAATACACCTATTATAAACGACTGTAATAAAAATCAAACAAAAGTATTTTTTCAAACTAAATACAAAAACAACAAAATAATTAACCTACACCTAAACGTTATTCGTATAATATTGTAATGAAAAACAAAATAATCTATTCACTCTACACTTCAGCTCGAAACGAACAAAAACTTATCTTTACTACATAGTATGAAACAAAGTCGCTTCCTCTGTCCCTATGTACCCTTGTATGCTTAAATCTTTAAAACTACGCAACGAATTTAATTTTTAATAGATACAGTGGTTGAAGGGGAAGGTTTATATGTATATTTCATAATCGTGCGAAGCCGGGAGGGCCGATAGTAATAACCAAAAGTACAATCCTATGATTAAAAAAACACAAAATAATGAAATAGCTAACCGACACCTAAGCATTATTAATATAATATTCTAGTGAATAAAACAAAATAATGTATTTGCCCGACACATCAGCTCGGAACGAACACAATCTGGCCGGTCGGGTCGCGCACTCGGTGATGACGGCTCCTCCCTCGCTCGCTTTTAGGCTTTTTAGATGTTCCGTTTTAGTCAATCTTATCGTGATAACTTTTGAAATATTCCTCCAAATTTCTTATTGTAAAAGACAAAGTTTATCTACATTCAATACGTAAAGTGACGGATGCATCAACTTTCATAAGAGTTCGATATATATTCTAAAATGTTATGCAATGTTAAAAAATATCCAATTAAATTGTATGCTTGGTTCACTATTTTGGTCATAGTGACTTGCACATAAAAGATAGATATATGCTGTTGCGGACTTTTGTTTAGAAATATTTAAGATAAATAATCCTACAGTAATCATTTTTGTGTAACTCTAACGATTAGGGCAGCGCACGCCAATATAGCTCTCAGGAGGCTGATTTTTTCCGACTTTATTGATATTTATCGTTATATTATCACCAAATTATAAAAAAACTCTATAAATTTTAACTTATTATGCTATTCTGATATCAAAGCTATATTACTGCAAAGTTTCATGACAATCCGTTCAGTAGTTTTTTGCGAGAAAGAGTAACAAACACACACACAAACTTTCGCATTTATAATATTAGTAGGATAGGATAGACCATGATTCAGTCGCTCTCTAACTATATTTATAAAATCGCTTGCATGGGGAGAGTCGTCGGTATCGACATGAGAGACATTCGCCAAAGCCGTAGCAATTGCAAGGTCTACGAAAAACGTATTTATTACGTATGCTTGAATTGCAATGTCACATGATTTATCTAAATCAGCGCCAAAATCCACAAATCCTGCAAAGTATTTTCCTGTACCTACGTCATCTGGTGTCTAAGAGCCATCTCATCAGCAAGTAGCAACCAATGTACATAATATTTAGAAAAAAAAGGAAAAACAGTGTTCTGAGATTAAAGAACCGCTGTTTTTTTATATTATTTTTCGAAAATACTTAAAGCCTGTTCATATGTAATTTGCCTAACATACTGATTTGTATACAGCAACCGAATAATAATGCAGTTACTGCAAATTTACTAGAGCAGGCGTATAATAATAATAACAATATAATAATTATACACCGGAGCCAGTTCTTGAGAATAGCCATGCAAAGCTCTACTGGGACCGATCTAACATTACGAACAGGTCTATTGTCGCCAATGAGCCTGTTAAATACAATTTCTTGTTAATATTACTGTTCCATGTGACGTTAACCTCGTGAAAGCTGAGAAGGAAAAATTGTCAAAATACATAGACGTGGCTCACGAGGTTACCGACATGTGGGATGTTGATTCAACAACAATTGTCCCGATAGTCGTGTCAGGAAACGGTCTTATAGCCAAGAGTCTCGATCAACACCTTAAGAGACTCGCTCTGCAACCCTGGGTCAAGAACCGGATTCAGAAGGCAGCAATTTTGGGGACGGTCCGCATTGTGCGGAGATTCTTCAGTCTGTCTCCCTGACCACTGACGGTTTAGTTGTAAGACCACCGTCTTTGGGGCTCTTTTTTTCATGTTTATATTTTTAATAATTTATTTTTTAGATTGTTAAATGTATAAACTTAGAAAATAAGAAATAATGCTAATAAATGATAATATTAATAAGTATGCGGCCGCATTCCGATCCGGTGGTAGATTTATGATTATATAGACCCGTCACAAGTGCCTCTTGTAGGTTTATGTGAAATAAAGATGATTTATTATTATTATCATTTATTCTCAATGCCTCTTATATTCTACGTTTATACATTTAATACAAAAAAAAATATTAAAAATATAAACATAAAAAGCAGGTTACCAAAAACTGTGGTCTTACAACTAAACCGTCAGTGGTCAGGGCGACCGAGTGAGGAACCTCAATTTTCAGGAGGTTCCTCAATTCCTCAATCCTTATTATTATAATTATTAACATGTATTAGTATTATTTATTGAAAAGTACTAATAATATTCTAACATAAAATAATATGTTTTGAGATATGATTGTAGCGGGTATACGCTAGCACAACACTTCCACTTCAAAATAATTCTTGAATAAAGTCCGTTTTCGTGGTGCTGCTCAAGAAAATCAACATTTGTAAATGTCTTCCGGTTAACCTTTTTTTGGGCATAGCTTAACAAGCTTGTCAACTGCCAAGGCTGCTAACTACACAAAACTAAGCCTATGTAGTATTGCTAAACTTGTTGGTGAAAAACAGCTTTTGCGTTCTTTTAGAGCTAAAATTAAAAAAAGAAATACAGAAACAATGTAACCAATTCAATACAGTTTATGACAGTAAAATTAATATACATTTAATAAATATGAAAGTACAATAAATGATTAAATTTTATTTTATAAAGAAACAACTTTGATATTACGATGTAAATTTTGCAGCTAACTCCAACGGGTTGTAGAAATGCACATAAATTCCAAAACAAATTTATAATTAAAACTTTACCTTTATCCTAGGAACAGTCGCTTTTTTAATCTTCTGATATTTTTTGCTCTGTTTTTTTTTATCTTTTCCTTTTGCAAACTTGTTCGACAATCAATGCAATTTAAAAAAATAAATAATTTATTTTTAATTAAATTTATTGATGTTCTATTTTTCTCTTCCCGCCGCTTTTGCTTCATTACTGTAAAAAAACTCTTTTCAAACTTATACCATTTCGGCAGGTTCGCTTGCATTATTCCACCTTTAGGTAATCTAACTAAAATGCAATAGGTAACATAAGATAAATGTTTTCATACGAACGTGGAAAATATGTTTTCAATAACAAATTTGCTACATTAATGATTGATGAATTTATTTTAAAGAGTTAATTGTTTAGAACAAAATAAATTTACCTACTTAACTACATTAATATTAAAAGTATAAATGTCTGTCTGTCTGTTACGATTTTATAGCTATACCGCCGGACATGCTTTTTAGGAAATTTGTTACGTATACAGTTCAAGACCCGAGTTCCACCCTAGGCTACCTTAGCATTTTCCCAAATGTGAACTCTTAAATTACTATAATGGTGAATAAAATTCTTTAAGAAAATCTTATCTATACTGACTACGTCACGGGCAAACTGCTGCGATGGTCGCATTTTAACATCAACACTTACTTTCAATCCCACTCTTTCTCGGATCTCACTGTTTGGTCACTGTGCGGTCACTGTGTGTTCATCTCACTGTGCGGTTAACGGCGTTACACCACAGATTTTCTGTAGCGCTCTCATTTTGACCGCATTTAGCTTTCATGCTTTTTCTGACATACCATACTCTCGCTTCCATACGTTAGGATAAGCACAGAATTATGCTTACAGATAAATATATAAATATCAAGATGTTTGTGTACGATACGATTGTAAAAGGCTTACTTGATTTGGTTGCGGTTTTCAATTATTTCAATAATAACAGGTTTCACTTAACGTTTAGTGTTTATTTTATTTAAATCGGTTCATAAATAAAAAACAAGTCACTTCAGGGGACACAGGTAGGTACCTACTTACTAGTCGACCCAGCAAACTTCGTACCGTTTGACATTAACAGCTATCACATAATGCTCCGACAGTAGCCGCAGTTTGCCGGATCCATAAAACTTTCCAAAATCAACGACTACTTACAAGTAAGAAGTTAATTAACATACACTGCCTGGAACACACACAATACATTTCATCAAAATCGTTACATTCGTTGAGTAGGAGTTCATTGAAATACACACGCACACAAGACACAACATATGGATATAAGCGAGTAGATTAGAGATTTATTTGATTTGAGTCCGTTAAACAAGTGAAAAAAAGCTGAGCATTTTCATGGGGCCGCGTTATCATTGGGTAACTTCTATATTTTATAATGTCAGGGAGTCAGAAATTTAAGATAAGATTCATTGAGAATGTTCTAACGCGAAGGATCGGAGAGATCACGTAACCCGAGACATCGCTAGATCGGTTTAATTCATTGCAGGCCCCGAGATGTCTCTCATTAAGATAAAACTCGTATAGAAATAATAAAACCCCGAAATCCTCAAGCGGAATTAGGGGAGTGCTCTATTTCGTCGAGGCGGGCGGCTTTCTGCACAAATTGCTTACATTCCAGTGAAATAAGAGAAAATCTAACGCTTCTAATGTTGGAATAATCTACTCACATTCCCAGGTGTTCCCGCGGCTCCTGTCTTGTGTAAAGTTCACAAATTCCGCTCATGGAACACAAGTGGTCTCACTAAAATCTTTTCGATCTAAAAAGTTAATGTTACTTTGCCGATTTGAGGTTGTTTCTCTTTTGTAAATAATGGTACCAATAACTCTGATGAAAATATAACATACAACAATATGAGAGAGAAACATTTAAGGTGGTGGTGTCAGACCGAGCTGTTGTCGGTTACTACCGGCTGGTGGTACTGTTCTGGTGGAACAGTCCAGTACATAATAATATATTAATTTACAAACGCAAATGTGATGAACGACACCATGCCTACAAAAAATAAACGTTGCGACATTAGGAATCCAAGAGTGGTGATATTGTATTTCGCGTACATTGTTCTATAAACAATAATTATTTATTTAATGAATAATGTATTCATACAAAATTAATACCAGGGAGCGACCCACGAGACCTGCACAAATCGAATTGGGACATACTGTTAATTGGATGAAGCTGAAATATACCGCTTAATCTGCTCAGTTATATATATTATATATATTTGGGCGATTTTCAAATGTTCTATTCATTTTGTAGGATATTTTCTTCTTCACTTCTTATATTGTTTCATAAGAAAGTAAGAAAATCATATCATACATAAATACTGTTGGTGGGATATTAATGGTGTTTACTAATGTGTAGATGTTTTTAAAATGTTCTGCCGTCCAAGTACTTTGGTGATTTTTTGAAGAAATTTACACTTTCTTCCTAACTACATTGTAAAAATCATAAAAAATGTAGAGTTTTCTATCTCTTACTTCAAAACCATTAATGTTTTCAATTATTTTACTGTGTTTTATTACTTACTAGTGTAAGCTCTAACTGGATATTAAGTAATTATACCAAAATACTCCGTAGTTTTTTTAAATCTTGTTTTGAAAGTTGTATAACCCCAATTTAAAAAAAAACTTAATTAAATTATAACTCGTTATTGGTTCTTTTTTACCCCTCATACTCACGGGTAATAAGCTATTGACCTCATCTTCATCCCCTTAACGGGATCGAGACACATTTCCAATAAGCCTGTATATCCAAAAGATTTTGTGTTTTGTCAAAATATCAATAT
Source organism: Calephelis nemesis (assembly GCA_002245505.1). Taxonomy (NCBI): domain Eukaryota; kingdom Metazoa; phylum Arthropoda; class Insecta; order Lepidoptera; family Riodinidae; genus Calephelis; species Calephelis nemesis. The sequence continues at coordinate 159,199 of NJDD01001095.1, read as the reverse complement.
TTTTTTAAGTAATATATAAGTGGTATGAAACACAATATTTATAACACAAAGAAGCATGAGTATGAAGGAGTAGGTATGCTGTATGAGTTCGAGCGCGGTACCAACGTGCCCGTACTTCCCCGCACTTGGCCCCACCGACCGCGATATCTTGAAATGATTTCTTAGCAACGACACCTTACCGAATTCGGAGGAGCGTAACACCAACACTCCAGACTCAACACTGGAGTGTTGGTGTTAGACAAAAATTTCTGGGTTTGAATCGGGCGAAATTTCATTCACGTTCAAGGAACGGGGTCCTCCAGTCCAGGGGTAGGGTGGCATGAGCGGTGACTTTAGAGTCTAGATGTAGGGAAGGTTAGAATTAAAGTTCGCTGCGTCTTCACAATGGGCCATGATGGCTCATGACAGACGTTCACGATTGTGTAGAGGGCGTAATCGCCTTTGAGCGGCCATGATGGATTGTAATCGAGCCGCCGCTGTGTCGGTTTTTCGGACATTCATCAAAGGAAGTTCGGGCCATGAGCGACGGCGCGTCCACACGATCGTTGCTCACATACATTTGTCAGTAGTGTAATATTGGGGCACTTGCATTAAAACTTAGGAATACACTGGATTTCTTATTTAGATATTTATGATATCATGTACAACGAATCTTACAATTATCATTATTCATATATTTTATAAGGGTTATGTAGTTGTTTACACAAAAACTACTGAGTAGTATTGTTTTTTTCGGTCAACTTAGTAATATTCACCTGATCTTAATTGTTGGTACATTAAAATGTATTAAGTTTATTTTTGCTCAGCTCAAGACTCATTAACACTTGCCATGTAACTGTAACTACAAATTTGTAATTTGATTTTGCTCACCAGAATATTATTCTTTCGATTCATATACACAACCTGCATTGCATTAACTAGTGCAGTAATATTACATTTCTTCTTACAAACACAACAGTGAAACTATCTGGCACAACTATTTTTACTTAAAAAAGAAACTCCAATTTTATTTTAAAAAATTTTTGAGAAATTCACTAGATATTTTTTTATATCAAGGCTACTGCATGGCGTTCAAAAGAAGCAAAATGAGAGATACAAAAGCCCCTACTGGAAATGGCTACAATATAATTTTTACATTAAATATAGAGAGGTTGAGACGTCCGTCTCCTACGGCTGCCATTGCATAAATGAGTCTTGCTTGATTGTGTGGACGGTAGCGCAATCAAAGAGGCGATCATCGCACAGTCGGTCATGGGACATCATGACCCATTGTGAAGAGGCGGGGTTATGATAGTTCAGGAGAAAGAAAGTTTTTTTTATTGTATTCCGACTCAACATCAAGCTCATTGCTGCGCAGAAGTCGCACATGTTTTGCTGTGGCAGACTGCTGAGAAAGTTGAGATCTTTTTCTAGGCATTTTCATAATTTATAATTATGCAAGGACATAAATAATTGGAAAACTAATTGCTCAAAAATTTAGAAAAAATTATACATTTAAAAAAAGTTTGAAATGTTTGGCAAATATTTTTTTTTTTCAAGCACAGGGCAAGTGCTAAAATAAAAATGTGTTAATCATCTAACTTACGTATTAAAGGTTAGTAAAGTGTGCCCACCCATACCCATAACCCATTACTGATAAATATAATGGACCTTCTCGACTTCCCACGGGTGGACAAATTTCTAGTTTCCCAAAAAAATAACGTAGCATATGTTTATGTCCAATTCTGCTTCTAATGGTAAATGTTTTTTTTTAAAATCGGTCCAGTGATTTCGAAGCCTACTGAATACAAACAAACACACAAACAATTAAATGTTTTCTCATTAACATTATAGTGATTTGCCGACAGCAGCTCCACCTAGCGGGTCTGATTGTACTTTTGAATAATACAGAAAACCATGAAGATTGGATCAAAAGTCCTCAAGTAATCGTCGAACAGACACACACACATACAAATAGGTATACAAACATACATCTGCAACCCCATCTGAACACAGATACCTTCAATTACTTTGCTTGCTTCGTCAGCTAAAGGCCGGTGAAGTTGTAAAAACCGCGAGGTTGGCAATACATTAGTCATTCCAAAAAAAAATTGCACACCTCAAGTTGAAAAAAAAATGTGTTTTGTAACATCTGAATAATTTGGAGAAATCTTTTTAAAACACGTCAAATTCCACAAACAGACATTTTCCATTTCATTTCTTTTTATGACCGTCGCCAATTGCATTACCAGGTGCATTATATACATAGGCTGGGATCGAACACGGCCGAACAACAAAACTGTGCGTCATCAAGAATACGTCACTCGAGAACTACGTTCCGTAACTTGATCAACATTTGTCCGAGTGAAATCTGAAATGCTGTTGCCGGAGCGATCGCGTAACATTCGTACAAAAAACATACATACGAAATTAAGATCGGCTGTGTTATAAAGGTTCGTAGTAGTAGGAAAATGACATCGACGAAGCTTGGGAAAATGTTCCCTACTCAATGTAGCTCAGAGGCTCGGCGTTGTGTGGAGGAACACTTTCATAAAAGCCTCAGTGAGTTATTGCCGAGATTCTCAAGATCAATTTATAAGATGTAAGAAACCAATTGGTATCTTCGAGTGCGACAAAGGTCCGTCCGCCACACAGCTGCTATTCTACGACACAAAGAGACAATATCTCGGGGCTCCACTGGACGTCACCTATAGATTGCCCAAATTAAGCTCGAGCGTTATTCATTTATTATATCTACCTTCATTAAAACTTGAAATTATTGAAGTGCACTCAAAGTTATATAGATTACTAGCTGCATCCGCAAATTCGTTCACGATTGTCTGCAGTAAACGGTAACCCTATTATAATGAGTAACACCAAATGATGTGTGTTTGAATGTTCCAGCAGCTTAAGACAACTTTTTCAGGTGATGCAATTAGGCTGAATATTAGGCCCTTCCGTTTCTTTTAAACTAGCAGTCCGTCCCGGCCTCGCACAGGTGGACAAACTTCTAGTTCTCAAAGAAATAACATATCCTATGTTCATCAACGGTAATGGCTTGAAATGGTTAAACATTTTTCAAATCGGTTCAGTAGTTTCGGAGCCCATTAAAGACATACAAACACCAATCAATTAAATCTTTTCTCTTTCACATTATAGTGTAGATGATTTACCGACAGCAGCTCCATCTAGCGGGTCCAATTGTACTTTTAAATAATACAGGAAACCATCGAAATACCCATGTAGAATTTTTACTCAATTGGCTTAGCCGTTTAGAAGTTATGTGATAAAATAGGTAAGAAAGTACGGATGGATATTTTTTACTACCCGTTATCTCATGAGAATGAAACAATATTGTCTTTTTTCCAATGGTAAAATAATTTTAAATTTATTCACAACACTTGTACTTTCCACAACATATTTTTTTAAATTAAAGTTTAGATTAAAGTTTAGCCAACCGGTCTCGCTACACAAGCATCATTAGGGGGGTGATTATGTAACTCAGTTGCCAACTCAAACTGCAAAAGTGTACATTTTTCTATTGTATTTCTGTTGATCACTGGAGATAGCAAATATAAAGCACACGTTTTTTGTCAGCCATTTGATGTAAACTTAACCATTTTGAGTATGTAACTGAGATACATAATCAGCCCCCAGGGCTATATTACAAATTGTCACAAACATTGTAACAAATTGTGGAAAGTACAAGTGTTATGAATAAATTGTTTCGAGAATGGAATTCTAACTAGCACTGACGATTAGAAGTAGGGGAAACAGCACAATTATTGGCACCTTAAGCAAATTTCTGGGCAGGTATCCGTGGTCAGATCGCATTGTTAGACTGATCTGACCACGTCCACTCTTTTGTGTCCTTGGTCATACTGATGGAATTTTAGTTTCCGTGGTTAGATTCTGTTAGGTATTCACTTTGAAAGTCTATAGAAAATAAATTACTTACAATATCAACTGCAAAATATTGATTTCCTGTTGCCACATTATCTAACTACAATTCTAACTTAATTTAGACTGCTCAAATATGACCTAATTTGAGTAATTAAAGAAAATTTAAGAAAATGCACGAAAGCCCTATTATTGGCCCCCTTTGGCGTAATTATTGCCCCCAAAATATGTATAATGATCGGCAGTGCTAATTATTATATCAGTGGAGTGCCAATATTTGTAATCCAATGAGAATAGAAAATATTTTCATTAGATATCTAGGTATACTAATATTATAAAGCTGTAAAGTGTTTTTTGTTTGGTTGGTTGAACGCGCTAATCGCAGAATATACTGGTCCGAATTGTAAAATTATTTTTGTTGAATAGTCCGTTTGTTGAGGAAGGCTTTATAACATCACGCTAAATCGTACAAGTACATAAAAAGAGTGGTTGGAACCGCTGTGGACAGCGAGTTTGTGCTATTTATGCTATGACATAATACTAATAGACGCGTTATGCTCTCACAAAGGGGCCTTTTAAATTTGCAAATGTGGTATATAGTTATCATGGTCTATTATCATATATATACAAAATTTTGATCTTGCATACATTTAAAAAATTACATCTCAGAGTTGCTTATCGGGGACTGCGGCAAAAACTCAAAACATTTTCATAATTACCTGACAACATTGCGGTCTGTGATACCCCTAAGGATCACAACTATTTTCATTTAAAATTTTGGCGGGATCGAGAGAAAAGAGGTTTTACGGTTTTTTTTTTCAAAATAAAAAAAAATGTCATCTTCCATCACTTAAATGTCATAAAAATAAAAATAATATTCGGAAATATCAAGTAAGTATTTTAATTATTGTTTTATGATAGGACACGTTGCTTTGTGTAAAAATTAAAAACTCAGTCATAAGGTTTTCGGAAGTACACTATACAAACATATCTATATTATTTTTAAATATTATTGTATCTACATTATTTAAAACTATTTATTACG
>NJDD01001095.1:106593-130661 GCA_002245505.1 Calephelis nemesis | reverse complement strand
AAGCATAACACCCGCCGACCTGGCTCCAGCGAAGGGAACCTCCGGGCGGTCACCCACCTCTACCGACACCCCGGGTAAGGAGAACATTTATATTTTACCTTTTTTGGCGTAGGGATGTTACACCCCACCACCTACTAGTAAATTAATCTTGTAATTAGGATTACTCGGTCAGTTAACTGGGACAGTATGTTAAAATTATCACCCACGTACAAATATTGTAAACTAAAAGTAAAGCATTTTAGATTACAGAATTTTTTATCAGAACTTTTAGAGAATTACAATGTTTAGATATTTCACCAATTAAAATGTAAATAAAGTGAATGGCTTAAACATTTGAATAAATATAAATATTTTTCTTTCTTTGAAATTTATAAAAAAATAACCCAAGCATAGGACATGGACTAAAATTAAAATATTTTGAGAAAACGAATGTTATGGCCATTAGAAATGTTAATTTCATCGGTAAAGATGAACTCATTTAGTAGGCAATCAGAATTGTGTATCTATACAACACAAGTAATTACCCGCGTTTACGGCAAGGAAAGGAATTGAAAATTTCGCAACAGGATTTGAATCGTCAGTAACTCAAAGAGGTAGTTAGAGCATTTGTTGGCTTGAAACGAAAGGGCTGCGGCTAAAAATTTAAAATTTATAATATAATAATATTAAGCTTTAAAATAGACAGCAAAGGCGCGGGCGGGGCGCGTATAAAACGTATTAATATATAAACTTAAAGAATAGAAATCCAAAAGTTGTGGTTTTAAAACTAAGCCGTCAGTGGTCGGGGAGGCAGTCTGAGAAATTTCCGTACAATGGCTGCCGCCGTCTTCAAATTAGCCGCCTCATGAATCAGCCCCTAGTCAAGTATTGTTGTAAAGAGTCTTTGAATTTTGTGGTCGACACTCTTCGCCATAAGACCGTTTACTGACACGACTATTTGGACAATTGTAGTTGTCAACACTCCACATGTCGGTAGCCTCGGGACCTAACCTATCTATGATCTATGCACAAATTAAATTAAAAATATCACCAGACAAGTTATATATATCTAATTTAACCCCAAAGAAAGCAAATTATATGTTAGTGTTACGGGTGTTAGTCATAAAAATACTTAAATAGATACCAGAATAAATTTAATAAACATACCCAGATCCGGAAATACAGACATTTAAATGTCCGTGATGATAGACCATTAGAGATTTGCTTGACCATTGTTAAGAATCCAGTTTATATTTTAGTAAAACTTTATCACTGACCAGTCTGTATTGAAGAACAAGTTGTTCGTGGATAATCTTGGCCACTTGGTTATGCATCTGCAAATAATGGCAGTCGGAAAAATTGGAACAATCAAAAATGACAAATTGTCTAATAAACTTTACCAAAATTGTGGCGAGCTGTATTAATGTCTATATCTTAAGATGTAAATCCCCAATATATTTTCGTCCTGACAACTTCGACAGCAATGGCACAAGCAAGTTTGCCCGAGGTCGCCGTATTGTAACGAAGACACGAGCGCTAGTATACGACTATCAACACCACGTCCATTAAGAACTTGATGAAATCGACCATGTAACTCTACGCTCTTCGATACGTTCAAGCGATCTCGAGTGCTAAGTTTCTCCGGTTTATGTCAGTTCTCTTTACCTCAAGAAAACGGAATCAGTCCATTATCTACTGCCACGAAATCGCTATACATATGACACTCAACTTTAAAAAGTATTACTGAAGACTGTACACTCCAGGGTTATGAAGAGTTGTAGCATTAAGAAAGCCACGTCCCCCAGATTTTCGAGAAATATACAATCTCATACCAAATGAACGTGATGCACTCGATAGGCTGTCAGTGTATTGTCAGTGTAGTGTAGTTTACGGACTTCTCTGAGCCCTTACCATGAGTTTACGGCTTGTCAAGTTTACTATACTCGCTACCGTCTCTGTAAATTATTTGTATGAAAACTTTGAACAGCGCCTCCTATTGGTAACTAAGAGAAACACATTTTTAGACCAAAAGTGTCATAGATTTCGACACGTAACTTACTGAATGTAATCTATACAAACTCATGGTGAAGGCTCTGTCCTCTGTTCGTGTCCATCTTAGTACGATACAGGTGTATACGAAAAGAGGCGTCACCCAGCTGTTGATTGCGCGTTATTGCACTTCATAAGCATTATTATAGAAAAATGTATCGTTCTGCACTTCTCCTAAACGTAAACTATAAGTGTGCTAAGTTTCATACTTCTCCATCCGCCCAATTTTCGTAAAAAGGGGTCCAAAGTTTTTGCTTCATGTATTAATGTTTTGATAAGCTTTGATGTTTTGTTGTTAATGAAATATATTAAAAACAAAACGGTTTGACGTGTTGTGTACACCACATGCTGTCAGTTGTAGCCTGTAAGTATCAACCTACAAATAAACATAGCTTTGAGAGGCGCCGTTGGTACACACACAGTACATTATCAGTAGGAGAAGGCGGGAGCATTCGTTGATCCCAAACGTTGTAGAGACACTAAATATTTTTTATTTATTTTTTTACAGATTTTTATTATTTTGTACGTTCCCAGATACGTATTCCGACCCCACGATTGAAAGTGTTGATAATAAATACTAAGACAATTAACATACATACATGCATATCTTTACGCCAAGTCCCTAACGGGGGAAAGGCAATGAACATCGAATGAATGTCGTGAGGTTTGTCACAATTCTTACAAACTTGTCTGGCTTTCTTCACGTTTATTACCCTTTTCATACAAACATCCTGGTTTCGGGGACTCTTGATACCACCCTCGGATAATATCCGGGTGTTCTGATAGTGGAATGTCAACCTTGGTCTCCGCGGGAACCTACGTTTATCCACAATCGCATTATATATCTGCTTTGTCAATCTTTCATCTGTCATTCTGTCCACATGACCGAACCAGCGGAGCATGTCTTTTCCCACTATCTTTCAATCCCACTCTTTCTCGGGTCTCACTGTTATGAATGCGGTCAGCAAGCGTTACACCACAGATTTTTCGTATCGCTCTAATTTCGACCGTATTTATCCTACTTTCATGTTTTTTCTGACATAATCAACTTTCGCTTCCATGCAATAACGTTGGGATAAGTACAGAACTATGCAAAGCGAGTCTAGCTTTTTGACTCAAAACCTTGCTTTGAAATAGCTCACCCATCGCTCTATTCACAATCAATGTAACATAAAATTAATGTTTTAATCAATTAATAATATGAAGTGATATGATCCATCGAAAATGAAGATCACTTGGAGTTTAGGCGATTTTTTGATGATAGCATACTCAAAGGTTTTTGGATTATTTCGCTTTGAAAGTTTTTATTACTTTTACGTTTTCGGATACGTGTCCCGAGCCCATGCACGGTTGGAACATTGTTATCTAATTCGATTGATAAGCTTCTTGATTTTTAACTAATGACTTGAAAAATGTTACGAGTTAGTTTGTGAGGTCCTGTCAAACAAATGAAAAACAAACAAAATCGAAACGCTCGTTTAAATTATAGTCAAGTCTACTTTTAGGGACTAAAATTAAACATGGCTCTAATGTAATCGAACAGTGTACCTGAGGAACCCTTAACGAAACGGGCTACAAAGTAACTACTTCTTGCTAAGTCGTATATCTCAAGATAATTAAGTAAAAATTGGTTCAGGAGATACACCATTAGCCGCCAATAAGATGGAACTAGACAGACAAGCAGCCCGATGGAAAGTCTTAAAATGCTCAACAAATGTTTTGCTGCTTAAATTTAGTCGGATAGGGTTGTTGTTCTAAAATACTTTAAATTCTATTTCTTTGTATTTATTTTTGTTACAATTTTAAAAACTAAATACTGTTTTGCGTCTCATAGATATAAAGTGATCCAAAAAGATGAAGGTCAAGGTATGGACGTGATCCTGCTGCATCATGACGTAGGTCTGGTGCGCACGAAAGAGAAGATGGTTTTGGATGATGCTAGCAAGAAGCTGCTCGGTAACTTGCAGCGTTATCATCCAGGTGATCTGCGTTACAAGGAAATACAGGTGTGTATCAGATACACATCAAATAGTTTATTAATTGACATTGGTGTTGTTTATATAGTTCCACAGATTTCTCTAACATCTGTTTAGAGGTTTCTGTAACAAATTACCGGCCATTCCCAGAATGTGCCAGATTCCGCCTGCTGTGTGGAATACGAAGGTTTGCAAATGTGGAGTTTAATGTTAGCCTGTTTGTAATTATTAAATGTCTGAAAGTTTGGACCTATCGTGGCTCCTATTGTTTTGAAATCAGATGAATGTAGACAGACATACAAGAAGCGGGATTGCAGGCACCGCTGTTCCGGTTTATTTATATCGAGAACTTATCGATAGATGTTCGTGCTAGACTTAGTATTATAATAAAGGGGATTAAACTTTTTTGTAAGAAGCCTGGCTTAGTGCCTGGCCGCCATTTTGTACATTTGTACAAACAAAAAAGTATCAGGGTCAACATATCCTAAAGTGTCACGTTACAGAGCTATTTCCTAAACAAAACGATGGTGAGGATTTGGCCCAAATAAACAAAATTATATTTAAAGTTGTATTTTTGTAGCCATGATAGTCTAAGTTCATTGTCTTTTTGCCATTTTAAAGAAATATTCGGAGAATAAAGTTGGTAAACGTTTTTAAATGACGACCACGACGTTATGAACATTGATTGTTTACATTTATTTTCCATTTATATAACAAGTTTTCCTTTAACCACTACCTCACCTGATGGTTTAAGTGATGATGTAGTCTAAGATGGAGCCGAGCTAACTTGGAAGGAGACCTCGGGACGAAACACTAAATCGCTTGGAGGTAGATCTTTGTCGTTAGAGTGGTAACTAGCCACGGCCAACTATGTTGTGCTTAGAAGCTTTCAATTTAATACCTACATTGTTTCTATAAGGTAATTTAAGAACTCACCATCGATCTTTTATTGTAAATAGCTCTGTGACGTGACGCTTTCGGATATGTTGACCCTTATACTTTTTTGTTTGTACAAGTTTTCACTATCCATATTTTTCAGGAATTGTCGTGAGCCGCCATTTACAAAAAAACACAAAATGGAGGAGAGGAGGAGTAAAAAGCAGAATTTAAATACAATTTCTAGAAAATATTTGAATTTCTATAAAATATGTTTTTGCAACTCACCCTTAAGTAATCCTAAAATTATTAAATCGACAAACGTCCGACAAAACCGTATACTCGTACTATTAAGCTAAGATCTATCTCGATCGCGTTAGCTAAAAATATCAAATTATATTACAAATTGCAGTGCGAGACTGAAACCTCTGTTCCCAAGCATGTTCGTCATTCAACATCGTTCATTTTGTAACAGCCTTTTCTTCAATTTTGCTTTTATATTTTTTAAACGTATTTAAAGGTATATCGATACTTATAAAATAACATGTCGTGACTGACTGATTGATAATCGCCTAGCAAAAACGTTTAGAGTTACAGCCATGAAATTTGGTGAGTACGGTTGTTTTATCGAGTAGACACTCACTAACGATGGAATTTTGGAAATTCTATCCCTATGGTGGAAGAATAGGGGTTGAAAGTTAGTACTGAAGATCGTCGTTTTTGGAAGAAGTTCCTTATGGCAGGCATGGAGGAGCTAGAGATTTTGCTGCGCGACCGAACTGCGAAAAATATAATTGTAAAAACTGTAAGAAAAAGTGGGTGGAATAAAATTGTTAAATGAGACGTGCGCAGGCACGACAGTTGTATACACAAGCGAGTAGTGTATAATACCTTTCTCTTTCTCCCTTATACCATCCCATCAATGCATAGTACGAGTATATACTCATGAATTGTGTCAATTCTACATTAGCCAAGGAACTTCGTTTCTACCTTAGTGTCCCCTGACACCAATTTTTGAAGTTAGAAACTTGAAACTTTATTTTAGGAGTACTTATTGAAAATGAGTAGATATGTTTCTGAAACGTTTCTGATAATTCTACTCGTAAGGGGGTAAAATAGGGGTGAAAGTTTGTATGAAATTCCATAACAATGGGCTTTTATCAGTAAACATATTAACTGCCACATGAGCGAAGCCGCAGATAACAGCTAGTCTCTAATAAACCTGGGCAGCTTACTGTAAAAACGTTATTCATACATTGACCCAAAAATAATTTACTAATTTTATGGAGACGACTTTTGTATATTGCTAGATTATTTTTATTACTCGTATTTATAAAGTGAACATCACGTATTTTTTGTAAACATATTTTTTTAACGAACATCAAGTTTTAAATATTTATTTATTTGATTTCTTCTCGGAGGGAATCCATTACATTAAGATTATAAATAGCTCCAGTAGCTCTTTTTTGTAATTCAAATATAGTGCTTATATCGGCAGAATTTCCCCAAATAATTTACTTATAAGCATTAGACTATGAAAATAGCTAAAATATACTAGCCGGGTTATTTTAATATCTGTCAATGTTCTTATCTTTTATCTGCAAATTCTGCTAAACTAAGCATATAGCCTCAATATGTGGGCCCCATCGTTATTTATTATTTTTATATCTACAAACATCACTATGGTGATGTGATGTTTGTAGATATAAAAATAATAAATAACGATGAGCCACTGAGCAGATCCACTGAGCAGATGGAGATTTGCCTTTGCTGGATGAAGCAGATTGATAGTTTGTAACTCTTATATATTTTAAGGCGACCAATTAGTTTTGTATATTTGCGCGCATTTTGCGACCAGCGGTTTCAGTCTCGCACTGCAATTTGTAATTACAAAGCTTAAGAGAGTAAGAAGCCTAGGCACAGTTATTTTGATATTTTGAAAAAAATTTGTTATGGCATAGGACTTTGTCTTGTTCGACAACTCTTGGTTGGTGTTATTAAAGAAATAAAAGACAATTTGACAAAATTTGGTTGCAGGTCCTGGGCTTCGGACGGACGGAGCTTTCAGTGCTCGGTGAGGAGTTGTTCGCTGTGAAACTGGTGATGGTGGGATGCGACCGAGAAGAGTGGGCGCACTGCGTGTGTGGAGTGGCACGTGGTGGCCATTCGCGTGGCGTCTGCTCTGGGGATTCAGGGGGACCAGTAGTCTTCCGCGGAGTTATGGTAAAGGGGGTCAGGTGGTAGGTACCTATCAGCTGCACGGCGTATGCTCGGTGTACACGGGAGAGCCGTTAGTGTAACATCGAATCGTGTTAAGTGGATTAAGATTATGCCCTTCGTGCTCGTTCTCGAGGCATACTAGGGATGTTGGTCGTGCAATGTGATAACTGGGCAATTGTTGCTATTGGCAGACAGTGCGGGGGCTCCAGGGCTGCTCGGATGGTTTTGAAGGCTAGCAGTGCATGGCTGAATCAAAAGAGTAAAGGGGATCTAGGGCCGCCACAGCAGCCCAGCCATATAGACCATATTAACGTTAGACTTACTCAGGTGTCGGGTGGATAAACGTTAAGAGGAATGAGTATCCAGGTCATGGTATAGTCTTTATTTAATATTTGCGTAAAATCAATAATCGCGTAGGGCAGTTTTACCTAGGACCTTAGGACATAGGTAGGTGTACTCTGCGGTGACTGTTTTATACTAACTAAATAAATAAAGTTTCATATAAACATATAATATATATATGTTTAAATACATAAAATTTTTTAAAATATCAATACTATAAAATTGCAAAATCACATTACGGGCGCGATCCGTTTCTTACTTTGTATTTTATAGTTCACGAAAACGAGATGGAACCAATCCGTAGAGTACACGTATTTGAAGGTACATGGCCTGCCGTTAATGACCCAAATACTGAATTAAGAGTCTTTAAAATAATATAATTACTAACTCGTGTTGTCAGATGACAACCATTTCAACTTAAGTTTATAAGAAACCTTAATTACCAGATCGGCGTCACGTCCATGGGTCCTGTGGAGTGCGCTCACAATGGGCAGGTGCCTCCCACCGGGGCCACCAGCGTTTTCACATCCCTCTATCAGTACGCTGACGTTATCAACGCCACCATCTTTAACTTGGACCCTGCCCTCAGAATGCGTCAGTTCGAGAAAAGCGCTGCATTACCAAGTCTTGAAACTCAATTGTTACTTAACGCTTTAATTTTAGTGCCACTTCCACTGTTGTTTGGAATTTGAAAATAAAATTATTTCAGTATGGGGCATGCTATAAATCTTTTTATTCTAGTTTATATAGTTTGATAGATAACAATTAGGAATTAACCATATATTATGATTTATATAAATTTTAAAGAAAGAAAAAATTTCGCCCCAGACAGGATTTGAACCTGTAACCTTTCGTCTCAAGCCGACGAATGCTCTAACCAATTGAGCTACTGAGGATTCAACGATCGTACGATGCAAGAAACGAAAGTTATGGCCATTCTAAAATGTGAGTTTCATCTGTGATGAACTCATTTGGTGGGTACTCAGAATTGTGTATCTATAGGACATAACTACCCGCGTTAACGGGTTAAAAAGGAATTAAAAATTTCGCCACGGGACTTGAATCCTCAGTAGCTCAATTGGTTAGAGCATTCGTCGGCTTGAGACGAAAGGTTACAGGTTCAAATCCTGTCTGGGGCGAAATTTTTTCTTTCTTTAAAATTTATATAAATTTATCCCACGCACAGGGCAAGTGCTAAAAAAAATAAAAAAATACATATATTATGAGCTATAAGTTTGTCTTTGTATTGGATACGCAGCCTTCGTTAGTGATTTGTTCTTATTTCTACACTTAATGATGTTGTTGAAAAAATCTTCTCTGTGAGTCATTTGCAATTATTTACTGTTTGTTTGTTTTTATTCGCAATTGTTAACTGGTAGATAAGTAGAAATATTTGGACTTTCTTTCAACGAAAACAAAAAATTCTTTATCTGTTCGTTCGTAGATTATTCAATTTCCGTATTTTACCGAAAATGTTCACCAGGAGAGGTTAAATTTGTACCAGAGAGACTCTGCAGAACCGAAAAACATTTTTTGTGGAAAATCAAGATTATGCAGTACAGCCGAATTTTACCGCAACGTATGATCAGGGCCGTCTTAGATTATGCTGGGGCCCTAGGCACACAAAAACTTGGGGCCCTTTTGAAATGTAAAAATTTTAAAAAACCTGCTTTATTGGGTAACCAAATATATAAACCAAATATATAAATAAATAAAAAAAATAAAATAAAAAAAGCCTTTATTTATTTCCTACTAAAAAGTTTTACATTTTTTTCAGATTTATACTAATTTACACTAGTTGGTATGACCTAAATCTACGTGTTTAATGTATAATATGTATATATTTAATCTAATTTACTTAATAAAGCTCACTTTATGTAGTGCATTTTAAGCCTAGTTTGTTCATTTAAACAGGATACATATATGCGCATATTACAATTTTTAAGCTACATACCTACTTAGTTTATTTCTTTTGATTTATTACCTAATTATTAACTTAGCATAGTTTGTAGGAACCCCCTTATTGGGTAAAGGCCTCCTCCAAAGCTGCCCAATTATCTCTATCCTGTGCTAACTTCTTCCAGTTTGGGCCGGCTGTCTTTATAATCTCTTCGTCCCAGTGTGTCAATGGTCGTCCTCTATTTCTTTTACCCGGAGGTCCTTTCCAAATAATTCCAAATTTCCTTGGAAACCAAATATAAAAACCAAATATATTAAGTATCATATTACGCATGTCATTAATAATATTTGTTCGCTGTTGTTTTTTTATAATTACGATAAAAGCTTCTTTCGAGATTTTAGTTGAGTAAAATCTACTAAATCCTCAAACTCAATTTTTTGAAGAATATCACTTACTACTTTCTATGCTCATAACTTATTTTGACAAATTACTTAGTGAAAGAGTTATTTCTAATTTATCAGACTTTAAAGAGTAATGTAAAGCTGAGACATTTAAATCTGCTGATGGGTTTGCAATATCTTTTAAATATTGACTTAAATAAAAACCTTTGCAAAAATGTCCCAATGCTAACATTCCGAAAATTCTTTGCATTTTTTGGCCACTCATCAGATTTTATTGGTGTTAAATGTCAATTGACAAAGCAAACTAAATCGATTTTCAAATTCTTAGCATGCTGCCGATCTTTTTTTAATGTTTATTTGGTGTTTCAATAATTATTGGATGTAATGTTTCTCCACGAAACTTCTACACACCTCTCAACTGACGATCCTTCAAAAGAAGTGAGGCGTGAGCTGCGAATTCTTTTTCTTTCAAATTGATATTTGCAATTAGAATCTAAATTATTTTCATTAGCAGCAGCTCTTGTTAAAGAGTATTTATATTCTTTGAGCAGCAGTTTCATACTAAACAAAATATTTACGTGCGTTGCTGACGTAGCTGGCCAGTGCGTCAAGTTGAAACTTAAAATTGTTTCATTCATAATTCTCATAATATCATTGAAATGGAAACTTCCTTTTATCTTAACCAAATTATCACCCACGAAATTAAATCACGATACTTCTGTCAAAACAAAATATATTTTAAGTAAAAACTTCAAGTGATTCAACAGACTACTTAGAAATACTATAAGTGATTCCTCCTTTTGTTTGTATGAATGATCGCTGGTATTCTAGTAAATAAGGTAGGATGCGTTCAGAAACATTATTACATTTTGTAAAATTTCAAATGACCAAAGAACTGTATTTAAAGTCAAATACTATGTAACTTAGAAATACAATTTATAAATTTAAGTAAATATCAGGCTAGTTAAGATGGTGTTCGAATCACTCAAATTGTTCTTAAACGTGTATTCATTCGAATAAATCTGAAAAAGATCTTCGTTTGGGCAACGAGAAAAGTATAATGAAAAATATTTTGAGGTTAAATGTGATAGAAATGTTTGGTCTGTGGGGGCCCTTTGAATATGGGAGCCCTGGGCACTGGCCCCGTGTGCCCTTATGGTTGCGTATGGTGTGTCATAAATGCAACGAAACAGTTTGTTACCATTTTCAAATACTTAAATAATGATTGTGTTGTGATCTCCTCCCAGTGAATTAAGTGCTTAAGGTTAGTTACATTAGATTTCATAAAGTTACTTAAATTTATCTATCCATGAAAATAAAGTCTGGAAAGGCTGATTAGGTACTTGTACCGGCATAAAATACAATGACATTTGATTTGATTTTTTTTCTCCTACCGTTATTTTGTACTGTTAATAAGATGTATGTGGCTGACAGTCGTCTCACAATAAAAAGCTACTCATAAAAATTTTAAAAAATATCTTTACGCCTATATCCCCAAAGAGCTAGGCAGAGGCACAACCAGGGCATCCACGAGCAGCCGAAGCCAAGTCCTTCACTGTGATGAGGTGGCAAGCTTATCACCAACCGGTACCCGGTTTTTTATATTTATTTTAGAAGAAAGGCAATAGTTTATCTTAACATTGTCACAACCAACGCGTAAAAAATACAACGCAGTAATCTTAGAAAGAAAAGAAAAATACTTTCCAATAGAGCGGTTTATTGTGCGGTAAAAGCGGATAATTCGGAAAATCCGCTTCCTTAAGCTGGACCTTTCCCTTTTTAAGTCTGTATCTATATCTCCTTTGTAATGGCATCTGTAGTCTAGCGGTCCGGCGTCGGACTTCACTTTTTGAGGTCCCGGGTTGATCTCCGGGTCGGGCAACAAAAAAAAAAATTTCAATTTTTCTAACAAAAATATTGTTGAACAGGAATGGATATTACGTGCCCGGATGGCGATAGGCTTGCCAAGATTGTGCCTCTGCCTACCTCTCCGGGAATAATGGCTTGTTTTTTTTTATTTTTGTCCCTCTGTCTATTTATTTTGACTATTTTTAACATGCAAAAACCACTGAACGATTTTTCACCAACCTAACCCGGGCTAACATTTAGGATAACTTTTACTGCGGAATTGTTTTCCGTTCCCGTCATTAGCCGCAGGAACTAATTCCAACGATGTCGCGGGTGATACATCGTCAGCATGTTCCTACTGCAACCCCTTGGTTTTTGCTAGATGCAATCAAAGGATCCTCAGTCATCAGCCGCCCTGACTCACGCGAGCCAGTCACCTATGTTCAGTAATTATAATAGATAACGGACCAAAGCCCACTCGCCGAACAAACCTAAGTCGTGGTGGATGTAGTAATAATATAAATCGACGTTGTCGGGTTGTGTAAAACGATGGTGGGCTCGTCTTGAACGTATTCCTCGCGTATTAAAGCAATATTATTCACAGTCCGCCTTTTGGGAGAGAGTTTTAATGATTTTGGGAGTTGTGGCTGATACAACTGTATACAAAGTTGAAGAGTAGATATATTTCATACAACTGTGTATCACTAGGTGTCACACACGCACCGGATCAGCCAATCTCTTTGCAAAATTGTATTATTAGGGAAGTATACGCACTAAAATGAAATATATAGTAATCTGAATAATATGTTTGGAAAACATCTGTCACGAAACGTCATACTTGAAGAAGATGAACGATGCTTTTCTTATTCCGCATGTGCTCTAATGTGGAGAATGAATGTGAATCGTAGGTACGTAGTAGATAACGTGTCGGTCTTCCTTGTAAACTAATTTCCAGCGGGTGGTAATTATCAGGCCCCGTAATAGGTCCCACAGAACCAGCACCGTGCGCGAACTCCTAACATCTCACCTACGACCAAACCTACGACTGGTCAAATTGACATGGGTGGCGCTGTCATCGCTTAGATATATATAAATAACGTTAAGTTCTAAGCTATTCACATACATTATATCAAGTAACTAAGTATATACTGGACGGAAAAAAATATAAAAATTACAAGTTTAATAAATCAGATTACAGATCTATCTGAATACTGATATCTATACCCTAGCAGGCTTATTCATAAAAGTTGTTTAACTTTTAATCAGAAAATTAAGTAATGTTTTAAAAAACTCTTATTCATGAACGCTATTTAGAGTTAATCATTTGTTTAAATATACTCTTAAATATCTGTCACTTTAAACAACCTCGGACCCTTGTTTAAAACTTTAATCAACAAAATGGCTGACTAGATTTCAAACAGCTGATTTTATGTGCATTGACAAAATGCAACAAATAGCCATTTAATATGGCTTATTTGTGTATTCTTATGAATTTTCTATAATACACGCATTGAAATATTTTGATTTCTTTGAAGTTCGGACAAATTTGGACGGGATATGTTGGATTTTGGAATAATATAGGACTATAATAATATTTTTTATTATGGAGATGGCCAATGATTCCAATAAAGAAACGACTAGTTTTCCAGAGCATTTTTTTATGATATTGAAAGCAAAAAAGTAGACTGTAATGACAGTAGGAATAGTGAGAATTTCACGCCGCCTAGTGACACCAAAGGTGGCAATGGTGAGTTTCCAACCTGAGGCAGGAATGTTAAGCCCCGAGCAAAAGTAAGTTTACCGGCTACTTTATTCTACGAACCGGAACAATTCAACAGCAAGCGCTGACGTTATGGCGGCAGGAATAGGTAAGGCAGTGGTACCAATCTGGGTGAGTCGCTGCGAAACTCACCTCCAGTAAGTTGTCACGGTGCTAGTGACGGTAAGCCTATGCTTGCTTTTTACGCACTGTCTAACAGAAAGGTAGATGGTCTACTCTACAAAGGAACTCGAATCAACACGGGGGAAAATATTACAGAACTGACATCATTTTATATTTAGCTTAGTAACATAATGTAGATGCATTAAAAAACATTGTTTTTGAAATGCAGTGTATCAGTTCAAACGTTTTGTGTCTATTTTGCATCAACTTTATTTACTCGAATGAATTTAATTTTATTGGAGTACAATACGAGTAGTACTGAACTTTTGCATCACATTTTTTAAAAAAACGCCAACAAGTTACATAGCCCAGGCCCCGGCAGTGCTCAGCACATTAGCAGGTAGATCATAGTTATAGATAAGAAATATAAATACTCTTTAGCCAGAGGTTATACATGTCCGACACCGTATTTATAAAAAAAACCGTATGTATAAAAGTAATACGGATACAGCCGCATTTCTACCAAAACCTACCAAGTTAAACAGTATTTAACTAAGCATTGTCAAAATGAACTTCATTAATTACAAATTTTTAAACAATGTTTAAGGCTTAATCAAATGATTAGTTAAGCAATGTTTAGGAGGTTATTTAACTACTTTTTATGAATAAGGCAGTAAATGTTTCATTTTATATAGGTATCCTCCTACATTAGGAAATATTAATATTTTTTTAAAAAGGCGATTAAATTTTCATATTCTTGAATTTTTAATAACTGTCTGTGTTTATGTTTCAACAATAAGAATTTTATATGATTATATTAAATAGAGAGACAGTTTCATAAAGGGAATGTTAAGATAAGAGATGTGACGGCCACTTTCTAGTTCTTTTATCGGGTCTGTCTCGTCTCTGCTGTCGGAACAACATGCAGTTACTGCAGTTCTAACTAGTTTACTAGTAGTAGTAGTATAGTAGTGCAGTAGTATAGTCGTTTAAGCGGCCACGAGCGTAGTTTATGCACAGGGTGGCCGGGGGTGTTTCCAAAGCAGAAGCTGTTATCAAAGCTTCGGACGTCAACTCCCTATACAGGATTACTTTGTAAGGATCGGCCAAATTTTAATATGTATATTATAATACCTTACGTGTGGTAAAACGTTATTGTCAAATTTTAATATCTACTTCTATTAGCACTCATTTAAAGCAGTCTGCAAAAATGCTTCACCTGTTATCACGTTATGTCATACCCAGTATGAGTCATGGCACCACCAGCCTGTAAATGGAACTGCGGTGGGTGGGATCCAGTTTTTTACTTTGGGTAAAAATTATAGTTTAACTAGCTGCCCGTTCCGGCTTCGCTCGGATGGTAATTTTTTTACCATAAACCAGATATACAATGCCATAAAGCAGATACACAATGCGAATGTGGATGGATGTAGGTACCCGGGGAGACCAAGGATGACATTTCGCCATCAGATCAATCGGATATTATCCGAGGGTGGTGTCAAGAGTCTCCGAAACCAGCGTGTTTGTATGAAAAGGGTAATGAATGTGAATGAAGCAAGACAGGTTTGTCAGGATCGTGAGATCTGGCACTCGATACTCTCTGCCTATCTCGTAAGGGACTTGGCGTGAAGATATGTACATTTATATGTATGTATTATTACATAGTGCTACCAGGGACACATAGAGTTTGGAAGTAAAACCATTCTGTTATCAGAAAAGACCACAATGTTACTTTAAAAAATTACTAAAAATATCAAAATCAAGTCTTTGCTTTAGTTATCAGAGTTTATTAATAATTGATCTAATTTTTGTTTTTTGTAAAATTGTTCGACGGTTATGTAATTATTACTTATTCAAAAAATAACAAAGTTGAGGGACATGTTTATCTGCGCAAAATTTGACAACGACCCGCCTTTTCTTAAAAGATATCCATAAGCAGTTCTGATATTTTATTCTGAAAACATTGCCTCGTTAAGGATCTGAGATACCAGTATTGAGATAGTAAATAAACATATAAATATTCCTGGATAAATTACACAAATTGAATTTAACTCCGAGTTAAGCAAATTATAGTTTGCTTGAGCAATGGTTGTTACTCAACTGAACTATTATTATTATATATTATTACGTAATATGTAAACAACTAATACAATAAATTTAATAAACGTACTCAAACCTAGATATAGAGACATCAATCTGTTCATCATGGAAATGTCTAACCCTGGCAAGAATCGACCCGAGGCTCGTGATGCTGAATGTGCACGATAACTTCTCGACCAACGGGGCATTTAAAATATATAATTGTTGTTTATTTTGTTGTTGTCTATTGCTACTTTTTTTATTTAATATGAATAATACTTTATCGCGCCGAAATCCCTTTATATAGTAATATTGTTCGAATTCACAGAGAAATGTCGACAAAATAGAATGCTATTGCTTCGGAATTGATCCTTTAAAATCTATTACAGCTATAAAGTGTTCCTATCTTCGAGAGACGGTCCTCGCCATTATTTCCATCGGCTGGAAGGATATTGCCGTAAATATTGAAGCTGTCACAACTTATGTTAATGAAGTTTGTTAACGTTTACGGCTGTTACGATTACACAATGCTGTAAGTGTATACATTATTACAAATGTCTAGAGTCTATGGACACTATACCTACACTTTAAACTCGAAAACTGTAGACCGATTTCATTTAGTGCTTCAGATTCCTCTTAGGCCTGAGTAGTAGAATAACATTTGATAAGTTAAGGTAGTGAATTTGTGAGAAACGGAGTGGGGGTGGGGGAGGCACCACAAAGTTCGACGGGACAGCTAAAACGTGAAACATTCTATTGTCGTGTTTGTGTTATTTGTAGTACAAGATTAAGTTTCAATTTTACAATGCTGTCGAAAATAAAAACCTTGGAAACGAACTACAATATTTCTGTAGTTCTCAGAAGGTATTTACTTTATAAAAACATTAAATATGTATGACTTAGAGTTGCGAACGTCGGAATGAAGATAAAACTTTTCAATTACAAAACTTTACAAACTTCGCAGATTAAATGGGTTCCAGTAATCTTGGCGGCATTATTTGTAGCCCGCAGAAGTCGAGGTGCGACAGATAATGGCGACAGGAACAAAGAGCAGTAAATCGGGGAGTTTCAACAGGAGCAGATTCTGTTTATTCTCAAAGATTACGGACAATACCAAAGACTAAACAATTTGAATTAAGTGGAATAAGTTTTGGCAATCAATAAGCTGTGTATTGCTCTTCCCCCTTTCACCCGAACGAGTACGAAAAAGATATAAAACAGAAGTCATCTGGCGTTGATCCATCTACTAAAGATAAGTAATGGTTTGACATCAACTGCGGCAAGCATTTCTCCGAATTCCCCGCACTTAGTTGGGTACACCACAAGACAATTGAGCGTTAATAGATTTATTTCTAAACTGGCAATTGAGCTTCTGTGCACTTTGAGAAATGTGCGAATGTACGATCGTTGAGAAGACAAATTGAATCAATTAAAGATTTTCCATCAGCCAGTAAATGATTGGACCGGCCGCTGCCCACCGCCGCCCCCGTCACCAGTCACTCACTCCAGTTGCGCTAGACTCGCCCCCGTGTGAGGGAGCCGCAGCACATTACCATTGCACTCACAGAGCGTACTTTGATTTACAACATTGGATATTTTCCATCAGCGGCCAAAGTCATCACTCGTAGTTTGCTACAGCAGTTCGTTTTAGTTTGATTCTGGTGTGTGATATTTGCATCACGCATGACAAAGGCTCATCTGATATCAGAACATTATATTTGTGACTTAAGCTATTTTTGTTCTATCCTTATCCTTTTTTCCTAAAAGGTAATATATATCCTAATACTTTTCTTAGGATAACACATACAGTTACCTTGTCCAATGATTTGAGACTTGGAGTGCAGGGACAGTGTTCGACAGAGTGGCCAGTCTTAAGAGAGATCCAGCACACCAGCTACGAGAATCGCGCTACGCCGTAGCTCGTCCACTTGTCCGTAGTTAGTTACAGTTGTGCCCCGCCGCTGGCGCAACAAACGTCCAAAATATTTTCGAATTCAAATTACTTCCAATGTTTTATAGGCGTATTTAATTATTGTCTGCTAAGAAAAATCTTTCTCAGCAGACAATTAAATCTATCTTTATAGCTCTTTTGAAGATTTTAATTTTGATTGTAAATGCCGGCGTTAAAGTCGATATAATAATTCAAAACTGTTTATTATTACCATCATTGTCACGATGCCATCGCGCTACCCGAGTTGCCATTGAAAAACGTAGTAGGTAAAAATAAAATACTATGTTTTTTACATAGTATTTTTTGAGTGGAAAATATTTTATTGAATCTTTAGTAAATCAATATCCAAAAAACAAAGTAGTAGAGTTTAAGTTCTAAAAATATGAGAGTCCAAAATTATATGTTTTTTTTAAATTTAATGTTATTAAATAGCTGTAATTAAAATAAATTAGGAGCGGTTTGATTTAAAAAGCTGAATAAATTTCTCGTGTGTTTTTCGTGAATCTTCAGCACATCTTCAGTTTTTGTCCTCAGTCCTCACATGGACCTTGCATGTTTTGGTTATACGACAACATAGCGCCAAGCCACACACTATAACTACACACAAGCCGACCCAGCGAACTTCGTAGGGTTGGATATTACCAACAGTTTGCATGGCGTAAAGCAGTATTTTTTCCGTTTATTTCTTAAATTTTTCAGTTTTTCTTTCTACAAAAATCCTACAATAAAATAAAAACCCTTGTTAAAATACCTACCATTACTATACATACTAACTACCATGGGATCGGGTCGCGACCATACACTGAAAATACGAGTACCTAGCAGAAAAAAACTCAGCCGACATGTTTTTTTTCAAAATTAATGGTATAACAATATAAAGAAGAAAATAAGTACAAATCACAATCTAATTTTAGTCTTAAAGTACAAAGCATGTTCGTTTTCCAAATACTCTGACCAACAAAAAAGTTTCAGTAAAGTTGACCATCTGCGAAGGTGTGACGCAAAGATTGCGCGAAATTGGGATTTTCTTACATGATTTAGTTTTAATTTACATTTTTAATCTTATTGAAGTAGATTTTCAATGACACTGGCAGCTTGTCGTAACGTCCACATTGACCCGAAAAGGATACACTTATTTAAAGGAGACGAGTATTGTACATTGCATATTTTAAATATGTATTGAGAGCTCAAGATTATAACAAACTAGCTGCTTGTTAAGGCTTCGCTCGGATGGTAATTTTTGTTATCATGAATTGAGATGTAAGCTACCTCTCAAGTTGCAAAACTGCACAAGGTGTGCAAATTTGGTTGAAATCGGTAAAGTTGTTTAGAAGTCTATCGCGGACAAACAACATGACACTTAATTTATATATATTACGAGTAAGATTTATTTCTTCGAACGTTTTGCAATTTGGAAGAATCCTTCATGTTAAGATTATAAACAGATCTAATATTTATATCGACAGGATTTCCCCAAATCCCATAGGACAATAAACTGTAGCTACAATAAACTGTTCGGACCATTTCAACATCTGTTAATGTTCTTATTTTTTTAACTGCGAATGACCTAAGCCTTTTAGCCAGCTTCTCAATGTTGGAGTCCCCTTTTTATATTTTGTCAATCATATACCTAAAACAAATTGGATACAACCAGTTATAGTTCATTCAGTTGTAAGTACATTGGTATCTGCTTTTCTAACTTTAGCCATGTAAAACTTCGTTTTGTTACCATTGGAAAGTAAATAGATCACTGTGAACCAATAACATACCACTTTAGATATCGCGTTGTTCATTTCGTCATACTTACCCATCGTCTTTTCTCTTTGAATAAAAGCGAAGTATCATTCGCGAACAATACCACGTCGTGGCTTGCCTTTATTACGTAAGGGATAATGTTAGAAAACTACTATCTAAAACATAGAAAACAATGTTAAAAAAGTTTAAGTAAAAAAAACTGAGCGATTAAGATAAAACATTTTATTGTATAAAAGCGCGGGGGTTTGATAATATGTTTTATAATAAGTTTAATGTTTCTCTTAATGACATATTCTGGGTAAAATACTTAGTTTATAAATTATACTCGTATAGTTAAAAATAAAAATAAATAGTGTTAAAAATTCATTTTGTTTTATTCTTATTATTAAATATACTGTGTTTAGTTTTGTGTGACTGTCGTAGAATTATTATTATTATTTCTCTTAACTGTGAAAGTATTTTTAGCACCCAGCGCTTTCATACGTTAAGGTATTTTTCTGTTAATCTTTCTTTTTTTTATTTAAACTTATACAAAACTATTTTCTATTTTTAGCTCAGCTACAAACGAAAGCGATTTCGTTAGTTTTTTAACTTTTATTTATTTTCGTTTTTTATCTCTTAAGCCATGATAAGAAAACAGTAAGGACGAATCAGCATTTTGGTGCGCACATTTCAGGTTCAGGGTTTTCGGGTACTGGGGCACAGAACAAACCATTTTATGGATGGAACAACCCGCACGGACCCGCTTTTGCTTTACAACTACAGACTGTTTTTCACGGCGATAGAGAATTAATAGACTATTATATTTTTCCTTAAGATAAGAAATTTATAATTTGTAATATTTTATAGAGACTACGTAGGTACGTTATGTCTGTTACAGTACAGTTCAACCCTTCAGATCTAGTGTGGGAAACACATCTGGTGGTTATCAGACCTACCAGAGAAGCCATTCGTAACAACCATATGAATGAAATAAGGGAAAATGAAACCAGAACGGGCGATGACAGTTTACAAATATTTTGGACGGAGTGGCCACAATGTAACTGCAGCGGTTTAGTTGTCCGGCCTGCTGTTACCTGGGTTGGTAAACATCGGAGCACCATCATCACGAGCTGATGGAGGTTGTTATGATCAGGAAAACAATTTTAATTAGATTTGATGCAAGGCGTTACCATACTCCTCACACGTTACAGTGGAGTAAGCCCCCAGCTTACGGCACCACAGAATTTCATAAAAAATTGGTTTAAGGTTTCAGAGAGCCATACTAGAAAGTTATTCTTGGGCCATTGAATAAAAAAACGAAAATAAATTTATTTACAGCGAAAACACAGAAACAGTAAAAATATAAATACTCGTAGATAATAACAGGAATTGTGTATAGCGCTGAGAGTTTTTAACATCTTAATCTAACGACGGTCCTTACACTAGGCAAGCCTGTGTCGTGAGGACCAACTTCAATCACATATTGCTATAACTATTTTCAGATTGGCATCAACTAATCTAAATTACAAACATTTTAAAAATAATTCAAAGATTGCTAATATAATAATTACTTACATTAACCAAACAATTACACTTAGGGCCACATGCACGCTCTATAGATGTATTGTATGATTTAAACTGTCAAATATATGCTCTGGGATAGAAGCTTACTCAGATTTAAATAATTAACATACGAACGGGCAAGCGACTCCCAATTATATGTCAAATTGTATGTCAAGGTAGATAAACATTTTCAAACAATTCTTTTTGCTTCACACAACGACTTTTCTTTTATATATCACAGTTTTTAAGAACGAAATTGTAGATACGGGCTCGTATAAATTCTCCAAAACGGTGGGCAAATACAGTCTTAACTTGAGGTATTGGTAAACGATATACTCTTTGTTGTAGCATGGTGCAGTGGTCATGCAAATCTTTATCAGATTTATGAACCGCCAGGGTTGTCCGCAATACAAACAGCTGCCGTACACGGAGTACTTCACTCCCCTTATAAACTATTGTTGTGGTATACATGTAAGGTTTGTTCATCATGGCTTTTGATACAGAATGTTGCGGTGTCTTTTTTAGAATTAAAAAGTCTTCGGTGCCCCATCCCAACATGTAATGCTTTACGTCAGCAGAGATTGAAGTAATGCGTAGTATACATTTCTAAGTGTATCTACACTTGCTACATCACGTTGATTTTTAAACACATTGATAACCTTCCAAATCCGACTAGAAAGTACGGTAATATGTTTTTTGAACGTTAGCTCTTCTTCGACCATAACACCAAGATATTTTACTGCATCTGTTCTATTGAGGCAGCCACAGTATTTGGTCACAGGAAAGTGTATGTACTTTTATACTTGTACTGAATCGAGGTGCTGAAATTGATGTTTTGTGGAAACAATCGTAAACTGTTTTTTCGGGGTTCATTGTCAAAAGATTATGCTGCAACTATTTGAATACATGAGTCATACCTGATTCAGCATGGAAAAGTGCTTCCTGCCACGTTGAACCATAAAACAATATTACTGTATCGTCAGCATAGCATATGATTTCGGCATTGTCAAGTAGGATATCGTGAGTATCATTAATATACAGTTTACATAAGGTGAGTCCTAATATACTCCAAATTTAATAGATTTCAAGGTGCTACAATCCTCGCCAATTTTAACACACTGTCTCCGTTCGAATAAGTAACTTTTAAACCAATCCCAAGCAGTACCCCTGATACCAGCTCTTTCCAACTTCCTGAAAAGTATAGGAACGGATACAGTGTCAAAAGCCTGGGCCAAGTCAATGAAGACACCAATGGAACTTTGCTTTTTATCAAGCTGGGTAGACACTTTATTAAACAAAAGATTTACCGCATTGGTAGTCTTTTCTTTGGGACTTAATTTTTTGTTCAACTAAAGGGCTTTCATGGGTAAATGGACTAATTTGAACAAAATTTTAATCTAACTATAAGTTTTTTTTCTGAAAGTCAATACTTTTCGACCTATTCGACTATGAAAGTTTAAAATTTTCAAACTTTTGAACCACGTTTTCAGATTATTTTCCCGAATGACACAAAATAAAACATTTTGTTAAAAAATACTTTGAGTCAAAATATAGGTTTTAAGATATGAAAACAAATGACTTAAATCATGGCATCTTTAGATTTTTTGTTAGTCTGTCTACATGTATCTCTGTCTCTGTCTGTATCCCAACATTCGGAACAGAAGGGTTACTCTTGAATCTCGATATCGTGCGAATTGGAAATTGGAATTGTATATGTCATTTTAGGTACTTATGAATACAGTACTAGCGGTACACACTTCACATAGAACACACACACACTACACATGTCCGCAGTACACAGTACTATTAACATTCAGTTACAAATAATTTCTACAAATCCGATAAGATAATATAATGTAATCCGATTATTGTTTACTATTAACTAAATGTTGATAATTCGCCGTGTTGGTCCGGGCTCCTTTGCAGAATAGACCATCTGCCTTTCTTGCCAGGCAGCTCGTAAAAGGCGAGCATATGCTTATCATCACTAACACCGTGACATCTGACTAGGTGGTATAGTTTCGCAGTGATTCGCCCGGATTGGTACCACCGCCTTACCTATTCCTGCCGCCATAACGTCATGACGTGTTCCGGTTCGGAGGGTAAGGTAGCCGGTAAACTTACTTTTGCTCGAGGCCTAACATCCTGATCTCAGGTTGGCAACGCACCATTACCATCTTTGGTGCCTCTAGGCGGCGTGAATTTCTTACTATCAGGAAATCCGTCTGTTTGTTTGCCTTCCTATAAAATAAGAGTAAAAAGTAAGAGTAGGTACCTAAAATAACATACTCGTTTCCAATTTCCAATGTTGCATGAATCAAGCTTTAAGAGTAGGTACCTACTCCGTACCGATTGTAACGAAATTTGGCAGGTAGGTACTCTGTGTTCTGGGGAAGGTAGGAACAAGCGTTTCCCGCTTATTAAAGGGGTTCCCGAGGGAGATGAGTAAAATGTAAATTTAGCAATAACTTATTGGCACGTGATGCGAATCCATTTGTTCTTTATTTTTTACAAATTGTTCCATACTTGTTTCAAAGTCACAAGTTTTGGAGTTTAGAAACATTTTTATAGTTTACTTTAGAAATCTAACCCTTGAGGTTCCCAGGTCGGCCAGCAAAAAAATAGAAATGGTGCATTTTCTAATAAAAATAACATTTCCCGGGATCGTATATGTGCCCGGTTGGCGATAGGCTTGCCACCTATTACGTTGTGACACTTATAGTGTCTTCGGCTAATCATGGGTGCACTGGTTGTGCCCCCGCCTACCTCTTCGGGAATATGGGCGTGAAGTTTTAAAAAATAAGCATAGGCGGCAAACACATTTTTAGAATTTTAGTCTGTCCCTTTGTTTGTCTGTCTGTATCAGGATCACGATTCTCGCCGAATATACCTACTAGACCGATCGTAACAAAACGTAGTTAGCCTTATGTTCCAAGAAAGGTTGGAAAATATTTTGTATCCCGCTCACTAAAGGGGTTCGGTCCCGTCAGAGAGGGGTAAAGGGAAACATCTTAATTGGACTATAATTCATTAATGCACAGTCCAATTTGTTTTATTTGTTGTTGTGTGTATCGACGTACGTTTCGCATCGACACCGAGGCATCCTCAGGAAATCGACTGTACCGTACAAACGACGACACAAGAGTAATTTGCCGCCTTTTTTTTGAATGACTATTGTGTTGCCAACCTCGCGGTTTTTACAACTTCACCGGGCTTTGTGGGCCGAGCAGAGTGCTCAGCCCGAGACATCATTATTTAGATGGAT
>NJDD01001095.1:47623-60189 GCA_002245505.1 Calephelis nemesis | reverse complement strand
GGGGAAAATTTGGGATGATTTTTATTTTTCGAAATAAAATCATGTTTTTTTATTTTTTTCAAATTGAAAATACATAATCTTGTTTATTTGTTATGTTTATTTTATTTTGTAGTTCGTTTGTTTCTTCGATTGTTATTTTATACAAATATTACCAAAACAGTTAATGATTTGAAAGCAAATAAATTAAAATAAAAATTAAAACGAGCTTTTATTTAAAAGCTCTAAAAAAAGAAAATAATATCTCTAGTTTTGACGCCATCGTGAATGAAGATGGTCGTATTTTTTCATAATTATTGAATTTCGTGTTTTTAATGAGTGAAGTTAGTTAATTTAGGTGGGAACTGGTTTAGTTTTGTTCAGTGAACGGGCACAAATGAAATAATCAACAAGAAATTAGTGTATCGTGAATTTCCTCGCTGCCGCCAAATTTAAAAAGTGAGCTCGTGTAAAGTTACCGCCGCTTTACTCAAGACCCTGACGTGACTTTGTAAATAGTGACTAATGACTATATAAGAATAATTAGTACGGAAGACGTGTGACTAATGACGGAATAATTAATACGGAAGACGTGGCAGCATGGCCTTAAGGTCTTAGCCGGCCACAGAAAGGGCAAATTAGCTTTAAAAAATATCTTTTCTTTTAAATTGGATTTTTCCAATTTTCTAATAAAAAAAAAATGTTGGTCGGGATTGGAAATGTTGCTCGGTTTGCGATAGGCTTGCCACCTATCACATTATGGGACTTAGTATCTTCGGCTAGTCATGGGTGTCCTGGTTGTGCCTCTGCCTACCCCTTCGGGGATATGGTCGTGAAGATGCTTTTTTTTTCTTTAAAAATATTAACTATGAACTTACAACCTCATTCTACACAACTTGTATGACCTTAAAATCTTGTCGTGCGATTTTATTTTGCGTAAATAAACTTGTCGGTACTTACTTATTGATTTTTGTAAAATCTGCTGAGTTTAAATTAATAAAATTTCAATTTACTTAAATATTGATTATCGCGACAAGCTTTTGTGGTCATATAAGTTCTGTAGAATGAGGTTGTAATTTCATAGTTTTTAAAGAAAAAATAAAATTTTCTTTTTTTAAGAGCATTAAAATAAAAGCTAGTTCTAAAAAGCTTTTATTATTTTAATTTATTTTGCACTTTTTAGTCATCGCTGGTTTACTGGCTGGCGTTTCTTAGTCGGTTCATTTCATTCCAGGCATAATTGTTGCAAGGTCGTTTGCCGGTTAATTTCGAACAATCCCGTTCTTCAACACGGAGACCTTCTTATCATCTTACCCTACTTGTAGAGCTTTCCAGAGCTCTGTTTTTTTATGTCATTGAAAGGCAAATAAGCACAGATTTCCTGGTGGTAAGAAATTCACGCCACCTAGACCCTCCAAATGTGATTATGGAGCGTTGCCAACCTTAGAGCCGGATGTAAGGCCTCGAGCATAAATAAGTTTACTGGCTTCCTTAAACACTGAATTGGGGTGGGAAAAACTAACCACGGTAGTACAAATCAGGGCGAGTCGCTGCGAAATTCTACCACCTAGAACTTTCGCCATCTAAGGTGGTAAGGCGAATTTAAAATTTAATTATTTTTCAAGTTGTTTTCATCTAACCCTTTCATTGGATACCCATATTGCAGAAGTGCATAAAATAACCATTCCGCCATCTTAAGTAGTCCACCATATTGGATTGAGAATGACGTCACATTATTTTTCGTGTTGGTCTCAAAAATCTTTTTCGATTGACACCCATAGTGTAAAAGTCCATTAAAAATAACTATTCCGCCATCTTGTATGGTCCGCCATATTGGATTTAGAATGACGTCACAATCGTGAATTGTCATCCAAACTAAACGTGTATACAAAATTTCAGCTCAATCGGCTTAAGATATCTGCTTCGAAATTGAGTTCGAAGATTCCACCCGAACTAACAGTAACATACCTACATACATTGCAAGTTAAATAAAAGCTTTTAAAATTATTTCGTTTGTTGTATTAATATGATATATGAGTTGTTTGAAATTCTGAAATTGCGAAAATAACCATCTATTTTACAATATCTTTGAACAATGGAGGGCATCAAAATCTAAATGGCCTAGGGCTATTGGCATAAGGGGCCATGTATGCTAAAATACGTTAGCAATATACTGTTTTTTTTCATACAAAGCAATTACGGCTCTCGGCGACAAAAATACACAAGATTAACATTGATATGCTTTATAAGACTAGTGTTTCCAAAACACGATTCATTTCACTTTGCACGATAAAAAAAATCAAAAAGTTAACCCTTTTTTGAAAGCAAAACCCATCTGTCTACTTCAATTATGAAAATATCGACACCAGATTTAACATAAACATAGATAAGTAGATATTATACCTAAAAGATAACTGTTTCAGTTTTTATAGTTTTTTCAAATTACTTTTATAGTGTCAAAAATAGTGATTTGGCGCTTAAGAAATTTACTTTAGAGCGCAATATTTCATAGTAATCATGGAACGGGGGAGTGCGCTGATTGGCTCTTCTGGCTGACTGAGTATGGGGCCTTAATCGGATTGCTGTTACCACTTACAAAATTTATTGTTTGAATACAGTTGTCAGCTAAAAGTAATCTTATACCATATTTACAATTAAACGCGGTCTTGACATTATGACAACATAAGTCGGTTTTAAAATTGTAATGGCTTTTGTTTCTGTAGGTACCATATTCCCCGTTCTACTCGTACTATCGAAAACCAATGTAACAAGTGACGACTGGACGGGCAGCCTCCCCGTGCACCGCACATATTTTCATGCGTTTTTCAAAGTACTACTAAATAAATTAAGATAAATAAAAAAATTCGCAGATAGAGATGGTATATATTGATAAACCTTTATAATATACTAGCTGCGCCCCGCGGTTTCACCCGCGTAAGTCCCAATCCCGCGGGAACTCCGGGATAAAAAGTAGCCTATATGTTATTCTGGGTCTTCAGCTACCTACATACCAAATTTCATCGTAATCGGCTTTGTAGTTTTTGCGTGAAAGAGTAACAAACATCCATACATCCATACATACAAACTTTCGCATTTATAATTTTAATAATAGGATAGGATAACTCCATAATAATATGGTTGTAACGGTGGTGTATTTTATTTATTATGTTATGTCGAGTCGTAAACTTTAGTTAAATGAAGACGAATAACTTATTCCAAATATATTTTGTTAATTTATTTATGTTGTCCCAAATTCCGGGAGAGAAGTGCCAAAAAAAAATTTAGTCTTAAGGAATTCTCCTTTTCTTGTCTTTGTTCTTCGAAGTTTTGGCAAATAGGCAATACAGAATCAGAATCAGAATATTCTTTATTCACATGAACCATACAAGTGGTATTTGTGCGCGTCGACATTTTTTTAAACTACCATTACCTTTTCGTAATACCTGTACTTATTCCTAAGCGACTGAAATTCTTTTTTTGATGGTTTCGTAACCAAATATGTAGTTTTCTCTACTATACAAATATTAATTAGAATTTGTTTCTTATGTAATCCTATTAAAATCAATTATCTAAACAAAATCGAAAACTGTATCAAAAAGCGTTGCGATGTTTTCAAAAATCTAAGCATACGTAGGGATGAACAGTCAAAAACGTATTTGTTTTATACTTTGTAGTGATAACTTGATAAGTCAGAGAGCACTCGTCGAATCACGCTTAAAGTTATATGGGACCAGGGAAGTGGTCCCTTCCTTCCCAAAAATAACCATGTTTATCTAGGTAGTCGCGAAATTAACTTAAATAAATTAAAAAAACAGACATTATTATGGAGCTAGTGTTATTACAGTTTGGCAAATATCGCATTGAATTTAAGATAGTCCTTGCTGATGGTATAATTTGTGTCGCAAAGTTTTGCTTTATTAAGTTTTATGTTCGACAATTATAAAAAGTTTTAATTAACGATTTCACAAATCGAATTACATTTCATGTTGCCAATAAAACTTTCGAAATGTATTGCTAGAACGGAATATAAATGAATCAGTTTTAGCAACTTCACTGAGACGATTGAAGTGGGAAAAAATTTCTGAGATTTTCAAATCATGCTTCAGTTACTGGACAAGCACATGAGCTACGAGTATAATAATGGCGTAGCACTGGAGCAACGTTTACATTATCGTCATATTGGAAGAAGAAATTCAACTCAAATAAACTCGATCTTCTAAATCTATGCGATACATTTAAATAAGTTTCAGTAAATTACATTTCATGTTATAAATGTGAAATGATAACATGTTTCGAAAATTCTGATACCTGTCCTACAACAAGTCGTGTTATTTTATTTTATTTTTTTATTTTATAATATCAACAAAAAATCCACAGCACAAATCTCCAAGTAAACTTAATCTAATAAATACATTAAACATAGGCCAATTATGGAGTTAGTTATACTAGTTTTATAATCTTATCTGAGATATACTTTTACCACCTCTGTTTTGAATGATAATTATTTTCGTTCGTGTGCGGCGTGTTTGTTTTTTCGTTCGAAAAAATTAAGAACATATACACCTCTGTGAACATTTTGTATAAAAAAGATCAGTTAGGTTTCCGAATTACTATTCCTGATAAGGAAACGTAATCAGGAAACCGTAACTGAATAGTATCACGGCGTGATGGTAGTAAACAACCGCAGCCTAAAGACAACAGACGTTACAGGCACGTTGCTGTCCTGCGACAGAGATCAGTAAACATGCACATGTATCTATCAAGAGATAACCATTGCCTGTAGACACCATATATACTATAGACCGATCTCATTGGCAACTGTAACCTCTAAAGAGCTGGACGGTTTGATTGAGAGGCAGTTAAGACTGCACCGAGAGCTGCACGACGCCCAATTTGGGTTTAAGCCCCGTTTGTCTACCGAGTGTTCTATACTGTCTCTCAAGCATACGGTCAAGTACTATACAGAGCGGAGCAGTGCGGTATAGCCACCAGACTAACCAGGTCAAATGGCAAAGTCAGTTTTCTGATGTGTATGGGTTGGAGTGTAGTGTGAGACAGGGGGTCTGACGTCTCCCTCACTTTTTAACCTGTATATTAATGAGCTAATTGTTGAACTCAGTGACACTGGTGTGGGATGCTCTATTGATGGGCTATCTGCCAATAGTATCAGTTATGCAGACGACATGGTGTTGCTGAGTCCTTCGATCTCGGCGCCAACATCAACCATGTCATCAAATTAAATACATTATTGCTCACCTTCCTTGCACTGTAAGGAAGCTCCTCACATTTTTTTTAATTTTTTTGAATCAGGCGTTACATTGCGAAAATCCATTATAACAGATGTAAATTGAGCCTTTATTTTGCTGATTCCGTCGTACAAAACTGTGCATACTGTTGTGGCAAATAATCCTTCAAACGACACAGAATGTGACAAGCCTAACTGACGTTCCCACCACCCACCTCCGCGACCAGAACACGAATATAGGAAGAGCTCGGGAAACAATATAAGTTGTCACGTTCTTTACATGTGACAACCCTACCTAAAGTTCCCACCTTACATCGAACTGTTACATTAAATATCTTAGAAGTTATCCCAGAATGTGCGATGCGGGGAGCGGAGTGCGGGATGCGGGATACGGGGAGCGGGGTGCGTTTTGCTCGGATGTAAAGGTACTTAGTTAATTATCTTTCTCCAATTTGTTTTCTTTTGCAACAGCACAGATTTTGTTTCATTATAGATTTTTGCTTTTGTTCAAAGTATTCTGTTTATTTTCCCGCGGTGAAAGTAAAAGTTCGTTGTTAATACTTGTACTTACGAGTACGAGTAGACTGTGCTGTAGCCTTGTAGCGATGGCGGCCGGGGTTGGGTTATATCTGTAATTAAAATAAATATATTTTACCTGATTATTGTAATAAGTATTGTTTTAGTGGTGGTGGTATGAGTCCGGTGTATACAGTAATATGTGGAAGGATGTTGATGCAGTTTGTAACTGATAGGTAGGACTTATTTGTAATAGGTTTCCGTATAAAAACAGACCTTTCATTACAAAAGCTTTTTGTTTTTAAAAGTATTGAAATATGACGTTTATTTCTTGAACCTCAATTTGTCCCCGTGGTAGTCCGGGCTGCCTTGCAGAATAGACCATCTGCCTTCCTGACAGGTAGCTCGTAAAGATGAGCATAGGCTTACTGTCACTAACTCCGTGACAGCTAACTTGGTATTAAACTTTCCCAGCGATTCACCCGGATTGGTACCACCGCCTTATCTATTCCTATAGCCATAACGTCAATGTTTGTCGTTGACGTGTTCCGGTTCAGAGGGTAAGGTACCCATAAAACTTACTTTTTGCTCGAGGCCTAATATCCCGGCCTCAGGTTCGCAGCGCACTATTACCATCTTTGGTGTCTCTAGGTGGCGTGAATTTCTAACCATCAGGAAATGCGTTTGCTTGTTCGCCTTCCAATATCATAAAATAAATAAATAAATAAGGTCTACATAGGCATCAGTTAACAAAAGCATTAAAATGACAGCAATAGTATTCTTTGACCAAAAGCCGTGCAGCCAAAATTAGTTTTACTTACAAGGGGCGAGAATCTAATATCTCTAAGCGAGTGGTAATAAAGGGGACAATATGGAGGCCAGTATAATAAGTGACAGCTGCTGGAGCCAGTGAATTGGGTAAGATATAATATATAATTTGTATCAGAAGTTTATTGACTTCCAATAATAGACTCTATATTATGGCCTTACAACGACAGACAAAACTTTAAGAAAAGCATCAACATAAACTATTGTAGAAATGTGTAAGGAATTTCTCACGAACTTTTATGAAGTATTTCTAGTCCCCGTCGCAAAACGAGGGTTGTTATGTTGTAGTGTGGTATATTGCGGTAGTAGTGTAGTGTGGCTACTGCAGGCTGTGTTCAGTACTAGGGTATTGTGGCTACTGCAGGCTATGTTTAGTAGTAGGGTAGTGGGGCTACTACAGGTTATGTTTAGTAGTAGGAGTAGTGTGGCTACTGCATCGTTCAGATATTTTTTTCTTTACAGTTTTTAAAAATTATGGCTGATTACAGTAAAGTTTCACGCTAATCCAGCGAACGGTGTAATGGTTAGGATAATGAGTACCGTCGAGATGAGGTCGTGACCCCTTGCTACGATGTTGGAGACCGATGTCGATTCGGTTGTAATGTCGAGGACGTGGGGGGGGCGCCCCCACCCCGGGATTTGTTACTAGAGAAACGGTAACGTCGGGAACAATGCTGGGACAGACCATGGATTTGAAATTGAGTTATGATATGAGGCAAAAAGCATTTCTACTTGTATATAAATACAAGTAAAAACAGTGCTTGTAAATTTAAAAAAAGTAAAAGAGTGCTACTTATAAATTTATCTTTTTAAGTTTTATTAAACTTTAAAAAAATAAAAATAAATCAAGAGTTTATGTAATAATTGACATCGTCAAAGGAGTCTCCAAAACATATGGAGGGCTACTATTAGGAGACGCCGTTCTATTAAATCCTTTACTTAATACAAGACAGGTTACATTTATTAAGGTCTTCGTTCTGCCTAGTATGGATAGCTAATAATAGTTTAAAGGTGAAAAAATTAAGTTTTATGTCGTTTTCAATTAAACATGAGCTACTTACTTTTATTTAAATAAAGAAGCTTCTATTGGATCTCGGATTCTCAAGTATCTTCAAATGTTGTGTATTCATTGTCGACAGATGACGATAACATTCACAATAATAATAAGGTTATAAGTTATAAAATGGTTCAAAAGCCATAAGATGTTCTAAACGTTCGAATATTTTTACACATTCCAGGGAGAAAGTTATGTAAGTCTGTCTTGCTCACAGTTCATTCATTTTAAGTACGTATTATTACTCATCGTACAGCTGTCAATGCAACATATAAGGTAAGCCACATTCACACAAAATCCTGAACCAAAATTTTGAAACGAAGTTTTCATCCATTCGGATTTGGTAAGGAAAAGTTCCAGTTGTATGTGGGAGCTCCATAGACTTGTATGAATTCGCTTCGTTAGATTTTTTTGAAACGGTGTGAAGCGGCCTTAACACCCAAATTAATCGTTTCAATTCAAGGAACTTAACAAAAAATCAGTGCGTACTGTTTTGTTCGAAACTCGCATCGGAGCAGCATCCACAGAATCCAAACGGCACACACATACTCTACCACAGGTGACCACTACACAGAGCTCGATGTGCATTCCCTGTCTACCGGTACACAGTACCGCACGCCGCGATACGGAATTTGTCGGACGTGATAACATTTTGAGGAGTAACCGTAGCGCACGCCGAAATAATTTTTTTGAGAATTTTGAAAAAAATAACCTACTACTTAAAATTTAATCATTTTTTTGGCAACTCAGTTCTGAACCTTATAGTTTTATAGCTATACTGCAGTATTAAAACATTTTTAACGACTGTATTATTATTGTATATTTAAAACTTTAATTTCAATATAAATTACATTGGTGAGACGAATCTGAAATTACTCAAATCATGCAAATTCAGCCAACGCTTTTGAAGATTTTAAGATTTTAAATACATACATACAAAGACGAACCACCTCACCACAACAAAAATAAAAACCTGTTTAACTAAAAACGTCTAAAATAAAATCGAACCAACAACATGGTACACGTAGATGATCTGGTGTTTAGTAAAAAGTATGTTTAACAAGTGTTGAGTTTTTTTTGTGGTAAGACTAACTTTTAACGCGGGATGTACCATGTAAACTAAGACACACGCTAAATATGGGATATATTTAACGTGTGTCTTAGACCTACTAAATATTACCCAAACATTTAGTTGTAATATTGAAATTGAAGAAATAAAAACTAAATGGTTAATGAAGCAGATTAAAAAAAAAACATTCAATCTGTAAACACGATAGTGTGCACAAAACACAGATAATATTATTCCTAGTAGGAGGAAAAAGATGGCTGACATTTACATTTTTGATATTTTGCTAATTTAAAATAGCAAGGCGTGTGCAGACACTTTCTTTAACTGAATACCTCTTGGTATGTAATATATTCCAGTTTTGCGCAACTCTCATATCAAAAAATGAAAAAAAAAGTTTGCTATGTTTATTATCTGTCCAAATCATATGACACTGGTTGCCTTATATCTGAACGCCTTAAGACTTACTTTCAAATTATACGGGTTATACTTTTTCAAGTAAACTTTGTACAAATTCGGGTTTGCTATGTATCTACGGAAGTCCCGCCTCTTATTACGTAGTATTTATATACTCTTTGATATATTCTGTGCTGACTACCATCAAATAGTTGATACTTTTTTATACTTATAATGTAAAAAGCACTGATATTAAATTATCACGTTAGCGTATCTGGGTCTCGGTGTAAACCAAATTTGTTCTGGTATCTATTTAAGTATTTCTGTATATTATAATCGTTGACCAACACCCATAACACAAACAAATAATTTGCTTTCGTTGGGGTTAGATTCAATTTGTGTGATTTCTCCGAGATCATATTTTAATGATTAAATAATTGTATTTTTTTTAATTTCATTGACAACATTATCTCTCTCTAGATATATATATATATATATACACATACATACATATCTTCACGCCAAGTCCCTTACGGGGTAGGCAGAGAGTATCGAGTGCCAGACCTCACGATCCTGACAAACCTGTCTTGCTTCCTTCACATTCATTACCCTTTTCATACAAACACGCCGGTTTCGGAGACTCTTGACACCACCCTCGGATAATATCCGATTGATCTGATCGTGAAATGTCAGCCTTGGTCTCCCCGGGTACCTACATCCATCCACATTCGAATTGTATATCTGCTTTGTCAATCTTTCATCTGTCATTCTTTCCACATGCCCGAACCAGCGGAGCATGCCCTTTCGCATTTTAACACCAACACTTTCTTTCGATCCCACTCTTTCTCGGATCTCACTGTTACGAATGCGGTCAGCGAGCGTTACACTACAGATTTTCCGTGGTGCTCTCATTTCGACCGCATTTATCCTACTTTCATGATCTTTCTGACATACCCAACTCTCGCTTCCATATATATATATATCATTCACCGTCTACATTGATACAAGCTTGTCACAAACAAGTCCGCAATAAATTACGATCGTTTTGTCCAACAGTTTGTTGTTTGTGTCGCACCACAATACAACACAAGAAACTAGACCGATGTTGAAACAACAAACAGTAACATCAATATTTGTTTAGTCATTATTTGAACCGTAGCTTGTCAAAATTATAACCGCTAACTTTAATTGTTGTAAAAACTATAAATATTTCCACTTGATCTCAGAGCGTTTTTTGTGATTTTTTGCTAATTTAGTACATACAGCTACTCATAACCAGAACAGATAAATATTGCGCAATTCATATTAGGTATGTTTACATACACATATAAATGTCTTTACAAAGTCTCTTGACAGGTACAGGGGTGGGCAGAGAGAATAAAGTGCCAAATGTCCTGATCTTTGCAGACCTGTCTCGCTTTTTTCACATTTATTACTCTTTTCATACAAACACGTCTTTGCCGGAGACTCTTGACATCATTTTCTTATAATAATGATATAAAATAAGAAATGCCTCAGTGGTCTAGCGGTTCAGATGTTAGACTTGACTGCATGAGGTCCCGGGTTCGAATCCCGAGTCTGGCAACAAAAAGAAAATTAGGTTATTCCAATTTCCTAATAGGTAACAAAAATGTTGCTTGGGATTGCATATGTGTCCGGTTGGCGATATGCTTGCTACCTATCACATTGTGGGACTTAGTGTCTTCGGTTAGTCGTGGGTACCCTGGTTGTGCCTCTGCCTACGTCTTCGGGGATATGGGCGTGAAAATACTTTACTTTACTTCTTTTTACATCCATACATTAATCTGTTATTCTTTCCTCGCAGAATTCCTTTTTTCATTCATACACAAACGCCTTTTTTCGATTCCATTTTCTGTGTGATCTCGCTTTTGCAAATGCGATCGGTGAGTGTTCCACCACATATTATTTTTTTTTATTATCTGTCCTCATTTTATTTTTTTTGTGACATACTTACCTAACTCTCGCTATTATAAAGTAACGCTGGAATGAGCATGTACCTAAACAATTGAGAAAGCGGGTTTAGGACTCTCTTGATGATTTTTATATCTCAGACCAATAATAAATTGCAAAACTGCAAAATCCAACTAAACTACTTCATTCAATCAAACTATATAATTTCCACGTCGCAATTTGATAACTCTATAGACACCATAGATGTTACAGGTGCGTCGCTGTCATGCGGCCAGGATTTTACTCCTATTGTGGAGCACGACGCAGTCATTATGGCAGCAGGAATAGGTGCAACAGTGGATCCCTGCCTGGACAAGTACTGCACAGCACTCTACCACCAGTGTGGTTGTTTATACTGACCTTTATTTTA
The DNA here is from genome assembly GCA_002245505.1 of Calephelis nemesis. Classification (NCBI taxonomy): domain Eukaryota; kingdom Metazoa; phylum Arthropoda; class Insecta; order Lepidoptera; family Riodinidae; genus Calephelis; species Calephelis nemesis. The sequence continues at coordinate 48,767 of NJDD01001095.1, read as the reverse complement.
ACCAGTTCTCACCTCTTACAAGCTGCCTGGCGGAGGTCAGTTCTACTCGGCGGACCTGGACCAACACGGGGAGTCAATGAAAGGATAGGCTATAGCTGATCTTCGTTTGAGACACATTTTGCAATCGGACGAGTGGTGTGTTTGTTTATTGTCTTATCAGTCATAACATAATAAAAATGTAAGTGTCTTGTTTACTTATTAGATTTAATTAAACTAAATAAACTTCAATTAATCTTTTATTTTTAATTAATTTATTGAAGTCACCGTCATTTTCCTGCCCTTGGGATTAGAATTTTCATTGTCTTCGAGTTTTGTACTATCTAATAAAGAATGCTTCAAATCTGATTACTTCGTGAACAAATATGTATGGTTTTAATGTACTGGCAAAATTTAAAACTATTTGGTATTTTTTGTCAGTTGAAAATGTAACTTCCTTGCCGTGCAATACCTAATCTCTCGCAAAAACATAAACTTAAAAAAAACGACGGGTTGCACTCCTGGAGTGCCGTTAGATGTAAAAACTTGAAAATAAACGTTGTGCATTTTTAATATTTTAGAATAGTAATTAGGGAATAATTTTGCACGACTAGCTTTAATTATCAGTATGAAAGTACTATCATTTATATGGTGAAATACAATATCCATTTATTGCGCTATCGTACACAAACATGACAACACGCGCAAGCGCCCTGCGCCGTCTTACGAATTTCCGATCAGGTCACGTGTCAGTGCGCATCGCTGCTAAAGAATTTTTCACTTTAAAAGTAATTGGTGAATGTGCCTGGTGGCTAAAGTAATTGGGCATACGTATATATTTTGCATGTGTGCGACGATCATTTTATACGACTTATGAATTTCACACTCAAACTGTAATTAAATATGTAGAGTATTGTAAAAAACAAGCACACACAAGTGTCCATAAGGAAAGTATCCATAACAAAAGAAACGAATTTGTTTTAGATTTTTCAACTGAATTATTTATTGTATGAAACATAAATTACAGAAAGCCAAAAGTATATGAGGTGGGCTTATCTCTGTCGTAAATAAAATAATCACAACCATAACATTAATTACAAATTATCCATATCAATGACATTCGTGGAGGGAGTACGGCAGCCAGAGAGCGACACGCGCTACCACACAC
>NJDD01001095.1:20302-32298 GCA_002245505.1 Calephelis nemesis | reverse complement strand
AAGAAATGTAAATCTAAAACTGACGTACAAACTCTCATTGCCAATATTGCAGCCGTCCCCGAGTGTGACACTTCCGAGTGACGGCGCTATCCAGTGATCTCTACCGCTGTTGAATGTCGAAATACGTAGGTCACACTATAAGTTTAGTTCAACTTAAAAAAGCAACATGTTATGACCAAAATATTATGTTCGTTGCATTTCAAGCTCAGCGTATATTATATGTACGCATAACAGTGAATGTTAATTTAAAAAATAGCACGACAACCCTATTGCATTAATGGAGTTTATGTATTTCATCAAACTATGTCTATTTCCATACTGCCCCACATTTGTACTGTGACATTTTCAAGATCAACAATTTGTAAATGGAACATCAATCTACAACTACTGACAGTGACGATTACTTCGTATAATTTTAAACACCTAAGGAAATTCTAGTAACATAGTTTTCAATAAGAGTGATCGCAGTTTGAATGTTATAAGTTGGTCATAAGTTACTCGGCGGGCATTTGTCCCCGTGTTGGTTCTGGGCCGCTGAGTAGATTAAACCATCTGCTTCCCTACCAGGTACTACCAGGTCGCAAGCTAGGCAAAATAGGCCATTATCAACAAGACCACTGTTAGTAGAGTGCTTTTGCTCGTCTAGGGATTCCACCGCCATACCTATTAATAACGATGCAGTCGAGTGCCGTTTTAGCGGGTTGGGTAATCGGTATACTGGCACAATTGCCCTAACGTCGCGGTCACAGGACAGCGACGCACCTACAACATCTATGGTGTCTATAGGCCACGGCGGCCTCTTATCATCAGGAGCCCCGTGTACTTGATCGCTGACTTATCACATAAAAAAATAGCTCTGTTGTACAACCACCCTGACGGTTGGCAACACTGAAGCTCTCCAAATTAACTAACTGACAAGGAAGACATTGACTTTCCTATCTTCAAACGAAACGAGTTTTTTTTATAAATAGTAAGTATTTTGAAACAGGAAAGTTTTAAACAGAAAACTAAAAAACACGTTTTTGTGCCTAGATGAAAGAAATGTTCTATAAATCTAAATAAAAAATAGTGATTACAAAAAAATACATACTTGAAAAAGAAAAAACGAAAACTCGGTCAACTAATTTAATCCAGAAAAAGTGAATGGTTTCCTTCCGGTAGCTATAGCAGAAAGTTTTAATGAAACGCCGCCCGGTCTCGGTGCATCTATAATATAAAAATGAATCGCTAAATGTGTAGGTAAGCGCATAACTTCCGAACGACGGGGCCGATTTGGCTAATTCTTTTTTTTTATTGTATTTGTAATTACCAGGAGGGTTACCATAAGCTTTTAAAACAGTACTATTTTAACAATACTAATTGTCAGTCGAGAAAGACAACCTTATGACGTATACCATAGAGTTGCTTATAAAGGCAGACATTTAGCAAGATGGAAATAATACTGCTTTAAGCGTTCATGGTAGGGCCCCAGGAGAAGGTTTTGAAAAGAAATACCGGGAAAGTTGAAGGGAAAATAGGAAAAATATTACTTCAATTTTTTCCATACTGAACGGGTGAAACGAAGTTCGCCGGAGCAGCTAGTATAATATAAGTATATATATATTGTTGTATGTCAGCAATGTATTGCAACTACTGTGCAAATGTCTAGCGAAACACATTACTTAAAATCCTAATTATTAACATTAAGCGTTTCAAGTGGCACACGATAAGCTGACCAACGTCTGGCACCTGTCCGGTCACCTGCCCGCCCCACCTGCTTCCGGCTTTCCCGAGCGTGGTGACCTCACCACAGTCGATTCCACAGGTGTTGACCTAGTCTCCGGTATTTTAAAACACGGGATCAGCATCGTGTGCTTATTGTATGGAGACAATTCGCGGTATAAGAACCAGATGAACGTATCTACATTTTGTAAATTTTACAGGAGAGCAAAAATACTGCGGGAATTCGTCACTTCAAACTTTACTAGCTCATTAACCGAGATAGTATACAGTTGGCGATAAAAAAATATTGACATGTTGTCCTGCTATTGGAGCAGTATACAATAAAGAATTTTTTTGTTTAACATGCTTACAAAGATGCTGTAATTATTGTTTTGAAGATACGCTCATCTGGTTCTTATACCGCGAATTACTGTATTTTGAATCTGTTTTGTTGGTGTTCAAATAAGAAAGGACATGCTGCGCTGGTTTGGTAATGTCATAGGAGTGACAGATGAATGATTGACGAAGATATGGATATGTGGACTCGGGGAGAGCTTGGTTGGTATCCTACGATCCCACTCGGGTATTATCCGAGGGTGGGGTCAAGAGTATCCGAAGAGAGTAGTGAATGTGGAGGAAGCCAGGTAGGTCTGCAAGGGTCGTGAGATATGGCACTCGATACTGTCTGTCACGGGGCTGGCAGTGCAGCAGCAGCGGGGACTTGGTGTGATATATTTGGATGTATGTGGTGAGTTACTGAGCTCAAAATATTTGAAAAGCAAGTGAGCTGGTGAAAGATATGCTCACTTTCCTTTTCATCTTTCTCTTATGAGCTACAAAAGTATACCGTTACTTTCTTTGCGCACATTAACGTAACGCACGTTTAGACGTGACGTAACTATTCGAGACGCGAAGTACTGACGCGAAGTACACACACTAGTATATTTGAATAAAGCTGATGTTAAAACACATTGTCCCTTGTGAGGTATTGTCCTCGTACATATCACAACGGGAGAAGCGTCCAACAAACTAAAAAAAAGAACGTTACATTTAAAAAAAGTAAGACAAAATTTTCAAAAAGTAATACAAAAAAATAAGATGCAATCACGGTGAATCCCAACTCCTTTGCTAAAAATAATCACGCGACCTTCTTCACTTCAAAGTAAACGCATATTCGTAGGTATACCTACTAGAGGGTATTGAAATTACTTACCGCCGATTAAAGTAGTTCAGCTCTCCCCGGCAACCCGTTTGAATATCAGCATAAGAAGCAGCCTTCTCACTTTCCAGCCAGACTAACTTTTCCCACTCTGTTTTGTTGCAACGTAAGAGAAAGATAAAAAAACAATCGAATATCCGCACAAACAAAAACAATTTCTTAGTTGCATTAACACAAACTAACCAATGGCATGGGTTTTTGAAGGAACATAATAAATGGGTTTAAAATGAATACGTAGTTACGTAGTTATATATATAATCTAAAATCATATAAATGTGTCACATATATCCTATCCTATTAATATTATAAATGCGAAAATTTGTATTTATGGATGTTTGTTACTCTTTCACGCAAAAACTACAAAGCCGATTACGATGAAATTTGGTATGTAGGTAGCTGAAGACCCAGAATAACATATAGGCTACTTTTTATCCCGGAGTTCCCGCGGGATTGGGACTTACGCGGGTGAAACCGCGGGGCGCAGCTAGTATACTTATATTATACTAGCTGCTCCGGCGAACATCCTTTCACCCGTTCAGTATGGAAAATATTGAAGTATCGGGATGTCCCGGATTGGGACTTACGCGGGTGAAACCGCGGGTCGCAGCTAGTATATCATATACGAACTGAAATGTTATTATGGTTGTACATGAGATCCTAGCATTGACGATTTTAATCGACCGTGCCCTCACCGTGCTCTAACCGTACCCACACCGTGCTCCTACCGTGCCCCCACCGTGCCGCTGCGCTCCCATCAGCTATTTTCAATATCGAGATAGTTTTCACATTGTGAGTCAACCGCCCTTCCAACATTGCATCTATTCTTGGAATGTCGATTCATAACATTATTTTAACCCACTATATTTACGATTACGATTACAGAACATTCGTACAACAATTTAAACTAACGCGTGTATTGTTTTTCATTACAATGAGCTATTCCAAATATTTATGGCACTTATACCAAAACGGAATTCAAATTTAAAAATATATAAATAGCACGATTTTATAGTTTTCTAAAGTGAGAGTTTGTGCAGACTCTCGGCAGGCCGCTCACGGACCACCTTAATTACTGCACGTCAGATATTGGCGACGCGTTTACTTCGGTTGCTGCTCGCCTTAATTAAGATGGCTCCTCCCCGGGGTGGTGTTTGGACATTCTACAGTTAGGATTTAAATTCAAACATTACATAACCCTAGCCCGTAGTCGCTAGCCTTTTGTGAAAATGTGAAAAGGCACGGGCTTTCTCTTGTAACTGTTTCAAAATCTTAACCGGCCAGATAATAATTACTTAAATTTATAAAAACAGAACATAATAAAACAGTCTCAATATTTTATAATGCTGTTGAAATCGCACTGAATAACTACATATTGAAATGATCCAACGATCACTGCACACCTACGAATTGTATTTTTTCAAAATTAAAATATTAACAGTCGAGACGAATGTTAATAATGTATCTCTAAATATGGATTTCAAGCAATCTAGATTGCTGCGTATCCGCCGGCCTATCCTATACCTAATTGCCATATTTATAGTGTCCACAGATATGTTATTGGCAAGCGATAACATAAAAATGGATCAGAATATCAATCTCAGACAACAAATTTTGGATTAAGAGTGATTATTAATATTGGCCTTAAGACTTTACGGTTCCTTAGGAGGAATGGGTCCCTACTGATAGTATTCTGCTATACGATACAAACAAACGTAGACTGATAAACATATTTTAAAAATATTGAAATTTGATGATTCTGAGATTGTATAATTAGAGCAAAATTGTCTGCGGCGGTGATAGAAGTATCACCGCAATGTAAGAGGGGAGCGAGCGGTGTGAGATTATGTCGGATCTCCTCGGGGACCGGGCCCCGAAAAATTATATTGAATCGGACCTACAATGATTATCTCTTTTGTGCTTTTTTACGTGGTTTGAGCATTTTAGAAGCATCTTGTTTATATTAAAACTAACTGGAACTTACTTTTACCGCTTCGATTGCCTTGGGACACGTAGTGACACTAAGCAAGGGCAAACAGGCGATATAAGATCAGTAATACTGTAAATCACAATATTTTATTAATTTATTTCAAAATTGAAATGTGAAATAAAATAGTATGAAATAATGAAATCGTGTGACAAACTTCATAGCTCTAATGAGACTGTTTTCATTCTTAATTATAAACAAAATGAATACAAATGCTGTCACGGGTTTACGGGACATGGAATATATCACTTACATAATAACATTTATTTACGTTGGTGAAAAATTCTTTTATATTCCCGGTGTGCGTTTTCAATCAACGACTTGTTTTATACATTCAATATACATCCGGTATTTGGGAAATAATTGATTTATATTTTATAATCGATTAAATATATTTCTAACCAGCTGTTCCCGCGAACTTCGTTTCGCCCGTTTAGTTTGTATGGGAAAAATTAAAATGTTGTTTTTTCCAGTTTCCTCACAATTGAACAGGATAAAAAGTATCCTATGTCCTTCTCACGGTTTTAAGTTACCTCCCTACCAATTTTCAGCTAAATCGGTGTAGCCGTTCTTGAGTTATATATAGTATAACTAACACCACTTTCTTTTATATATATATAGATTTTTCCTTACAGTAATGTAGTCTGTAATGTATGTTCATTGGGGATCTTACAGTAATGTATGTTCATTGGGGATATTACATTTTAATGGTAATTGTGCAAAACAGTGTTGCAATTTTGGAGGCTATTAAATAGAAACAGTATTTCTTGTTTTCAACATTTACCAGCCGCACCGGCAAATTTTGGCTCCCTTATAAAGGTTAGCAATGGTGTCGCGAAGTTTTTTATAGACAAAAGTTCTTGAATATTGTGGAACAAAATCTATTTTCTTTAATAGTTTTCAAAGGTCACGCAAAGAAATACATCTTATGGCTAACTTTTTACATCTTGGGTTACATTATTGAAGTTTTAGTAGGGATCCCTATTTTTACCAAGCATGCAAGCAAGCCTATAATACTACTCAGCGGTAATACAACATCCTAAAGCTCAAAGAATTTTTAAATCAATTTAGTAGTTTTTGAATTTTTAGTTGTTTTTGTATTTTTTTAATTTGAATTTTATATTTTTATGCTTACAAACTTACTAATGACAATTTGTTACACACGCGTTTAGAAAGTTTATAGTTACACGACGTAATTATAATGAATAAAATTTACACAACGCTTAGGGTAGTGCCTACCTTTTTAAACATCATTGATCTCTACTAATAAACTTTTTCCGATGTCTGTGTAACTATTGACGAATTATAACAAGACTACGTCATCATTCTTGTCAAATCTGTTCGGAAACTGTTTAACGTGTTTCTAATGATCAATACATATCATAAAACAAAGTCCTCCGCCACATCTGTGTGTCTGTTCGCGATTTACTACGAACGGATTTTCATTCGGTTTTCAACAATAGATAGAACAATTCTTGAGAGAGGTTTTAGTGTATAGTAAGTTTATATTTTGTACAAACCAACGATATTAGTTCAATATGTGGCCAAAATATAAGCCGAACGGAAGCTTTCCTCGGAAACGCTGCCAAAAACTTGTGAGTTTTAACAAAACAATGTATGGTGGGATGTTTCTTCTTCGATAGATCTCAAAAAAAAGTAAGCGATGTTCACAATATTCGTTTTTTGCGTTTACTTAAAACAGTAAAATGAAGGGTTACTTTAGGACATATTTTTAACAATACAGCATTAACCTTTAATCAAATAAATCTGTTAGATACGTTATGCGTGTAATTTTGATCAAAACTGCCTTTTACACTATCAGAAAAAAATTAACAACTAATGAGTTATCAAAAAGTTAAAATCTCCGGGCGCAAAATTAAATATCGTTGAAGCGTAGCAAAGACATGCGCGCTTACTGCATTCCTTATGTTTAAAATTCCCGTGTCACAATGTTAGTTAACGCACTCCTCCAAAATGGCTTGACCGATTCTCATGAAATTTTGTGAACATGTTGAGTAAGTCTGAGAATCAGCTAACATCTGTTTTTATAACCCTAAGTGATGATGGTGATTTACCCCATTTTTTTGATAAAATCACATTAAAATAAAGCAGAACAACGTCTGCCGGGTCAGCTAGTTTTAGAAATAACACTTAGACTAAAGAACCAATTTTTTAAAACGATTTATTAGTTTCTTTTTGGTAATGGCCAGAAAGTATTTTAATATTATTGGTTTTGTATTATGTAGATATTATTAAAAACAGTTTTTCCTGTATATTAATTTTTTTATCAAGTTGAAATGTATTAAACCTCTTTTATTAAGTTATAGTTTTTTAGTTTGATCTAAGTATGTACTCTTCGTTTGATCTACTGTTTATGACTGACATATTAAACATAACATAAAACTATCCATGCTAATTAATATCAATATTATAAAAACTAAAGCTTGTCTATTTTGCTGTTGTTCTTTCACTGATAAGCTGCTGAACCGATTTTGATAAAAAAATAATTTTCATATAGCTACAGATCAAACATATTTTTTTTTCAAATATCTACTCCGAAAGGCCTATAATGGGTTATGAAATTTTTATGAAAATCATAACTATTTTACGCTGTCGAAGTCGCGGACAAATAGCTAGTCTTAAATAATTTATTGTAGATTAATAAAATATCAACCCGTGTCGGTCCAGGTCCGTTGAGTTTGTGATGGTGAATGACCCCAACTCGCTCCTAGCCGGGTGGCGTGAAGGTCACCGTTTGGTTTTTAGTCGGTTCGAGTCCGACATAAGCTGCCCCGAGAGTGGCGGGTATCCGTGGGGATTTCCCAAATGTTAAAAAAAGTCCGTTGAGTTTAATAGACCATCTGCCTTTCTACCAACCAGCTCATAGCAAAGTTAAAGGTCAAATGACGACAACCGATGACACATGATTCGATCCTTAGCAGCTACAAGCAACGTCTGTTTACAATAAAGTTAAATTAGCCATTTTTAGCCTTAAACAAATGTGTCGACGAGTGTAAAGCATTCGTAAATTTGTATGAAAATTACTGCCTCTTATAATTCGTGTAGGTATACATCCTTTGTGTCAATTTTTTTCATAAGAACTGTGCTTTGTTTATACATCTTGTACATACAATGGTGCATTTTTTTATTAGTAAGACCGTTAATGTTTTACGGTTGCATTAACAAAGTTTTAGGGTCCCTGTCTTTTTCTATTAAAAAAAGTCTATATGACTCAATGATAATGAAGCATTCTAATGGTATTTTTTTTCGGTTCAGTAATCTTTGATCCTTGTTACAAAAATCCAAAAATCCAAACACACAAAATACAAAGTATCTTTCCTCTTTATCAGTAATTTAAATTAATTCTACTCGCAATACTTTGCTAAAATATATAATTTAAAAAACACACTTCTCGTGTTTAAAACAATACATTACATTGCGGATAAATTTTATATTTTTTTTAAGTACGAATAAAAAAAATGTATTTAGTTAAAATCGCCACTCGCCAACATAAAAACTGGGCAAGTTATGTCAATTACTTACTATGTTTTGAAAAACGGTTTCAAGTGCTTCAATTTGAAAACAAAAAATAGTTTCAAGTAGAAACAACATTTCCGTGATTAATTTTGAGATATTATGCGTCTTTTTTTAACATACATATTATCTTTACGCCAAGTCCGTGACAGAGAGTATCGAATGCCAAATCTCACAATCCTTGTATACCTTTCGGGCTTCCTCCACATATATTACTCTTTTCATACAGATACGCCGGTTTTGGTGACTCTTGTTACCACCTACGGACAATACCTGATTAATTTGATCATGGGATGGCAGCCGACCTGGGTACCTCAGGTACCTGTATCCATCCACATTATAGTATATCTGCCTTTCTTCAAAATAATGGCAGTAAACAACATTTTGACACGTACACAACAAATATAACTAGATATATGACGGAAGGTCATCTGCGAGGTATGGATACGGTGGTTTGTTTAACGGATAGGCTGTAGTTGTTTGTGCGAGGGTGCCGAGTGGTGGATACTGGGACCGACTGGATCACGTGCTATGGCCTTCGTTTGATATTTACGAGGTGCTTGGTACCGAGGCTGTTCTTGCTACTGTGGAATAGCGAACGGCCACAAGCTGTGGGCTCTCGGGCAAATGTCCAGGTGGGTCCTGTCCGACCAGTACGTGTGTGTTCACCCGACATATTATTATATAAAATAAAGTCTTGTTAATTACTCTATTTGTAACTCAAAAGCAGCTGAAACTGTTTGGCTGAAAATTTATGGGGAGGTAGCTTCGACCCGTTAGGAGGATATAGGATACATTATTTTATTCCATACAAAGAGACTAAGAAAATCAATTTCAATTTTCCCCATGCTAACTGAACGGGAGGAACAAAGTCCGCCGGAACAGCTAGTTATCATATATATATACTCGTATATATATATACGAGTATATACCCCATTTCGCGTGGTTATCGCATCGTGCCTGAAGGAACAAATGAAAACAATGCTTCTTTTTTCCTTACAAACTGTTAGATCGGCTACTTTGTAATAATTAAGACTGTAAGGCATTGTGTGAAATTATGTTTTTGTACTTTTTATTTAAAAAAAAAAAAGCAATAACGTTGGTCCTGGTCTCTCCTCTACTGTGTAAATAGATCATCCGTCTCCCGGCCGAGCAGCTCATCAAGAGGCGAAAAAAGTTCAAAGGTATTATTACCAGTGATACCTCTGAGGGTAGAGTGCTGCAACTCGTCCTACCGTTTAACCTAGTTCTGCCGTCATACTGACAGTGTCACGTTCCGGTCTGGAAGGTTGGGTAGCCGGTAGAGTCACCGTAGGACTGCGACTCACTGACAACATTTATGGTGTCAAAACATGGCCAATTTGCACACAACATTATGTTTTTTTTTTATATAAAAGAGCTTATCGAGCCAGCCGGCCACCGGACGGTTTACGATCGACGCTGCCCACGGACAAAGTCTACAACAAGAAATTCACCTTTATGTAATAAGTACGTTCCTTTCTTTAAGGATCCTGAGTCGTAAAGTGCTATGATTAAATCAAAACATTGAACAAATCGACGTCCCCAACCATACCAAACCCTTAACATGTTTTCTGCAAGTTCCTAACGGACGGAAGCCCCCAATAGAATGAGGTCCCAGCGCGGGCGGAACGTGCAGCCAACAGGTAGACGTGACCATCAGTCGTGGGTCATGGAAGTAAACAAGGGAGTGCGTCATCACAAAACATTCAAGGTATTTTTGTATGTGGGACACATTTATATTTGGCAGCTCAGGAGAAATGGCGCGCTTGGACGAGCGCTCACCGATTCCTGGTCAACCGTATTAATAGATGTTCGAAACTCGCTTTCTGTTTGCTCAGTCTTTCTGAAAAACAAAAATGTGTGCGTGTACTAGCGTACACTCGTAAGAAGTAAAGAAGTGAAACTTCTTTATGATGTTATTTTTCAAAAAATAATTTACTATATGCAACTTTACAGATATTGGTTAAATAAAGTTTATTGCCAATCCCTACTCCGCTGGAGAAATTATACTTCGAATCACGCGTAGGGATAAGAACAAAGATGGCGCGTAACGGAAAAATGTGACACAATTCATCGTGACACATTGTAACATATAATTCCCCCTAATATTACAATAATTCTAATAAGCTCGCCTTTTGTACATTTTTACTTCTTCTTTATTTTTGGGTGCAATAACTTATTAAATAAATTAATGAATTCTAGAGCAATAATGGCCGTTGGTGTCCACAGTGATACGCAGGAGCTCAGGATCCACCTTCCTATACATAACTAATCGATGTACCGACAGCCCCTGGTGAAGAAGTGAGGCTCCTGTCATCACGAATGGGTACGCGGGCAAAGCCGTCAAAGTTAGTATATTTATGATACGCTGCCGCTACAACAAGTTATTCAAGTAGACGTAGCGAGGCGGCGGAAAATGTCTCAACATTACAACATTCTTTACCCCGAATTATGTACGTAAAGTGTTGGAAGTATCTCCGCGCTTCGCTCCGGAACACTCCGCGCTTCGCTCCGGAACACAACAGAGCGAGTTCATTGTGAATAATCTGTCGGTAACTACACGTAATAGTCCAAGAGCCAGTGGCTGCCAGACCTTCGTCATTTTATAAAAGCTGAAATTTCTTCCATACGTGCCTCTTGTATAGGTACCAACAGTCCCTACCCATGTTACCTGGGCAGTGGTTGCTTTGGCAGGTAACAGGTAGCAAAGGTGTATAAATTTCCATCTTAAATTTTTTAATTTATAAAATTTAATTTTTTCACGTTTCATTCGTGGTAATATCAGAATTCTCGGTATTCATTACCAGACACTTCGTATGGTTGCAACCCTCTGCCAGACACCCCTAAACTATAATAATTTGTAGTTTTACTTTCGTTATATTATAAACTTAATTTTATAAATTAAAAAATTTAAGATGGAATTTTATACACCTTTACTACCAGTTACCTGCCAAAGCAACCACTGCCCAGGTAACATGTGTGGGAACTGTTGGTACTTATACAAGAGGCACGTATGGAAAAAATTTCAGCTTTTATAAAATGACGAAGGTCTGGCAGCCACGGGCTCTTGCTCTATAAACTGTTACACACTCATTTACTTGAACATAACTATGGGTAATTATTATTATTGTAAAGTTTGTGATGGCGAAACTTTTTTGCAGTTCTTCAGGTGCATCAGATTAAGATATAAGGATAAAATATATCCGGCACCATGGTTGAACAATTCCATTATACCAAATTCCCTCCTTTTCCTCTTCATCAATATTTTTATTTCAGAATGCTAGTCATATGGCGATGCTCGGGTTCAATTTCCGAAGATAGCACATATTTGTGTATGAATATTTAAATGTCTGTATATCTTAAATTCTTAAATGTCTGCGTGTTTATTAAATTTATTCTAGAATTCATTTTAAGTACTACTATGTAATTGACTTACTTCGGGTTTCGGGTCAATTCGTGTAATTTGTCTGAGGACATTTCATTTTGATATTGACGATAGAGTTTGGCGAGAAGTCAACTACCGCGAGTTCCAGCCGG
>NJDD01001095.1:5267-15763 GCA_002245505.1 Calephelis nemesis | reverse complement strand
GGCGCGTGTTACTTGATCCGGGCTCACGTCACTCGGTACACTTACCCAACTTTATTAGATTTTGGTCGGGTAAGTGTCACTTATGCCAGTTTCATGACGTGTAATTGTCGATAGAAATAAGATTTAGAAACAATTAATATGATTGAGGCTGAGCATTGTTTCCTTGAGTGTACTGGAGACGACGATTAAAGCAAGTCAAATATGATGCAGTAAAAGAATATTTTGCTCATATATAAATAAATAGACAAGCCGAAATAAGAGACCAGTCTCTGTTAGACAAAGATATGTTTGCTTTTTTTATACATACTGTTACGTGTTCAGGTAGGCACTTGTGTTTCTGACTGTTTCGTGTACATTCAAATAAAATGTGTACAATATTTAGTGTAATGGCCGTTTCGAGTACACGAAACAACTTAATCATACGAATATTATCTTCTAGATTCCCCGACTCAAGTGCAATTTATTAGGTACTAGCCGAATTGTCGAACTTCTACGTCGAACTATCACTTCACATTAACAGCCAGCAGCAGCTTTGTAAAAGGGTGAAAGTATTGTTTTTTTTTTCATTTCCCCTGCAATTTTCTCACTTTTTTCTTTATAAGAACATTTTCCTGACAATCGTTATCTAAATAAACAATAAATGAGTAAGCAATATTGGTCCATCTGTTCAGGCGTGATGCGAAGACCGCGCGAAGTGGAAATTATTTTTTTAAATTAGCAACCCTACGTGTTTGGAAGCAACACATACTTAGCCGATTACGTAGGTATGTACCTACCTACTTGTATCATTCTTTATCGTGATGTTGAAAATCTGTTTACTATTGTAGTTCGCACTCCACCAAGGGGGTAGCTAGGGTTATGTGTGGAGGGAGACAGACAAAGGATATCTGTTTTAAATAAATCTAATATTTTAACGTTATGTTTACAGTGTCACGTACGACATAGTCACAACAATTACGTCTAGCCATCGTTAAAAGACGTCTAGCGTCATCCTTCAGGCCATCGACGGTTCTTTGTGAACTTAGCAATGACGAATGAAGCAAGAATGACTCAGCAATAAGGATTGTTAGATGAAGTTATATCAAGTTTTACTACAATATGGTATAACTCCAAAAGTACCTAAACTGACACAAACGATTTCAACTGACAGTTCGCATGATATCGATATATATTCAAGAGTAGCCCTCCCTACAGATTTGTTCATGAATTTGTAACGAAATTAAGTACATAATTTACATTTATTTTCAATGTTAAATAAGGAATTTGGCTCGTTGAATGCCAGAAATTTCATGCAACTGTTGGTGAAATTGCAAACACACGAATAAGCGTCAGTAAGTGTGACACGCGCCAATCACTTTAACGAGACCCATTTTTTTGTTATACGTTTCGCATTATAGTTCCAGCAGAATAAAGGTGGTGTTCGAGAGAACAGTGAAACTTGTGTGCCAGCAATGAAACTAGTTTGTGTCTTTCAGCCGAAATGTCCTTTCTTCCAATTCAATAGATACTTTCACGGTCCAGCAACATCAATGAAGATAGGATTATAAAAGATTTGATTACTCACCTAATGTCCCATGTTTTCGGAAGTAATAATATTCTACACATACTTTTATTACAGCATCATCAGGGCTTTATAACTTAAGATAAAAATTAAGTTTAAATTTGACGTTCAGTACTGAAATTGTAAGTTACAACCGAGTAGTTACTAAACGTTAAATTAAACAGCCTTTTTATCTTTAGTTATAAAGCCCTGATAATGATGTAAAAAGTGAAACCGGTGGGCTATAGCGTAACAGAAAGTGTTAAATAAAGTGTGTAGATCAAAAGTACAAGCGTTTACCTAGAAAAGTGTTTATATAATGGAATTCCACCCAGTGCCAGTTCCACCTACGATAACAACTATAGATTCTAATAATATTTTCTTTAACGTTGTTTTTAAATTATAACATGTAACGAATATTTGAAAATGCTATTAAAACCATAAATAAATATTCAAAACAGAATGAATCAGCAAACATTGGAGGACGAAGGTCAGTTTGTCTACAGCTAAACTAATTTAGTTCAATTAGTTTCCGTTTGAACTGAAACAGCAGTATTGGTGACGAGACTTAATGACATTTGGTCGGTGGTGGGGGCGACGCGGCCGCTCCACTCCGACTCATGTTAATTCATTAATGTGTTTGCTGATACCGAAACATGACCTTTAAATTCAATGACAAACACTTAAACAATAATTTGGAAATGAAAAAGTTAAAACAATTTCAATACAGAAAAGTGGGAAAGGAAATAAAAACTGTTTAAATAAATGTTATGTATATAAAGTGTTTAATTATTATAAATAAATACTCTGTAAGCTCCTAATAATAAATCAATAAAATACTTTTGTTTCACATTAACCTTTCGAGAGGCACTTGTAAACACGTCTATCATAATCTACCACCGGATCGGAAGCGACCTAACACTGCGCGCTTCTTAGCGCGCAGGAAAAACTAAGCGGACTTGTCTTTTTTCCTTAATTCAAAATATGTTTACGACTTTTAGTTGTTCACAATAATTAAAGTTATAAAACATTTCATTTATATGAATTTGACATCATTTTAACAAATTATTTCTTAAATTTATTAATTGGAAGGTATTTCATATTACGTGGAAGTGAAACGTGACACTTTATACATTGTCCCAAAAAAAATAGTTGACTCTGTTGAGACGAGACACATGCACAGGAAGATTTTTTATACTCCTTGTATTGATATAACGTACATTACGACTTCTTTAAAGTGAACTAAATTTTCTGTAAGCATATATCAATTTTTTAAAGCTATATAGGATGTTACGGTTATAATTACATTTTACCTTTTCTACCATTACGACATTTAGTCACGACTTTCTGAATTCTCCCATTCAAATAAAAATCAGAAAATCGTAAGCCTTATTTCTAGTTCCATTATAGCGTAGTTTCCTGATCAATGGCAATATCGTGGCTGACTCCATCGACTGCTTTGTACAAATTTCAGAACACCCCGATTGCATCCTAAGAATTCTCCAATCACAAAGAGTAATGGCAGAATATTGTCTGGGTTTGTGTTAGCGTCCATAGATTTCACTAAAACAAAACAAGTCGAATTATTTTTAATGACTTTTCATGTTTACAACTTTATTATTAAAAGGCGGAGTTTTTTTATGACATAAAAAGCATATCAACTGATTTCGAAGTAGGTATATTAAACTCTATTTGTTAACAGTGGTATGACACTTACAAATACGAACAGTATAAATCGATTGTATCGATTATTAAATAAGCCGAGAGCTTATTTTTTACAATTTAAGATCTAGTGTTGGTTGTGATTTTAAAATACGCTTGATTGAACTCAATTATTTCATGTTTAGCATTGATATCAATAAGCTAATTGAAGTATTACAACATTAAAATCCAATAAAAATGGTATATCGAATCATCAAATAGGCTTAATGTTTAATCGATTTCACATTAAATCGAGTCAAATATCACAGCTCTGCTATCGTTTTTGGCAGTGACAGTTTGACAGTTAGATGTTGTTCTGTTGTTAGATGCTACAGAACACATATACATTAATCTGTGCTACCAGATTACTTCTGCGTTTGTCGTTTCGGTTGTGTTTGGTGTGTTTATTTGATTTATTATTTATTCCTACCTCACCTGGACTGTTTATGGACTGATTGATATTGCCCCGTGTAACTATTGCTTACCCTTAGGACTCCAATTTTGTTTTTGCGTGAAATTATGTTAATTCTGAACTTTAGATTAAAATTACTGAAATACTTTTCACCGCGGTATATATATTCGGCTTTCCCGAACAAACTTGCTTGTAGACTCAGGTACTATTACCGAATCTCAGACACATTTTTCTTTTACTGGACGCTTCAATTTGGATCCAGAAATGGTTCTCTATGGAGATCAGCCATTGTCCTTTCCTTTAATAATTCCACACCAGTATCGACTGTTCGTCTACTCTTGTAATAACAAGCAGTTTATTATGAAATAAACTAATCCTATTAATATTATAAATGCGAAAGTTTGTATGTATGGATGTATGGATGTTTGTTACTCTTTCACTCAAAAGCTACAAAGCCGATTACGATGAAATTTGTATGTATGTAGTAGGTAGCTGAAGACCCGGAATAACATATAGGCTACTTTTTATCCCGGAGTTCCCGCGGGATTGGGACTTACGCGGGTGAAACCGCGGGGCGCAGCTAGTTTTATATAAATTTAATAACATTTGATTTTTTTGTCACATATACATATTTTTTTAATATTTTACTCAGGTTAGGCAGAATGGAGATAGGTAGGTAGTAAGAGGGATCAGAAGAACTTTCAGATTTAGGTAAAGGTATAACTTCACTAAGTTTCCTCGTATCGGAATATTCTCTATTTGAAACACAACAATTAAATCTTATATAATATAGCTAAATATGGAGCAATGTTACTTATTATTGAAGCAATAAATTTAAAAGAGTGTCATAAGTCTAACGTAGTTAGATTTTTAATTAGTTAAAGGCTGTTATTATATGTGATGCATAAACGAACGAAAATTGGAAACTGTTTTCACAATCATTGACTTTTTCTCTGTGCAGGAGTACATATGGTTACTACTTAGGTGATGGGTGCAGGTGAATGGAAATATATCGCCTTGGTGTGATGGTAACATAGGTGACTATGTTATCAGCACGGTTGTTTACCTTGTGTCTGGACAAATATCTCCAAATAATAAGGTCACTAATTAAATTCAGAATGAGTGCGGATGACCTAGCAGTGAACTGTCTGCTTTATGCAGATATTGATTTGGTCTCTTCGCCATCCAAGCTTTAAAGGACAAAGAACGAGGCCTACGCTTTATGTGATGAAAATTATATAGTACTTAAAAGAGACTAGTAGCCACAACAGATGTAAGTTTTGGTAGATGATATATTGCTGTTATAAGTGAATGAAATTGTATATATATTGGTAGTGACTTTTTGTCGTCACTTTAAAGGTCTAAAGCTTTAAAGGACAAAGAACGAGGCATACGCTTTATGCGATGAAAATTATATAGTACTTAAAAGAGACTAGTAGCCACAACAGATATAAGAGTTTTGGTAGATGATATATAGCTGGTATTAGTGAATGAAATTGTATATATATTGGTAGTGACTTTTTGTCGTCACTTTCAGATACTCTTCACATCATCTTCGGATGATACCCGAGAAATTTAATCGTAGAATGTCGACCTATGTCTGTCCAGGTACCTACATCCACCCGCAACTGCACTATGTATCGGTTTTTTCAATCTTTCATCTGTCATTCTTTCCACATGACCGAACCAACGCAACGGACCTTGCCATTTCTCATGTTTATATCACTACTTTCTTTCAGTCACATTTTTTGGCTGATTTTGCTTTTCTGAATCTGATCGACAAGCACAAATCTAAAGATTTTTCGTACTGCTTTCATTTCCACCGCATACATCTGACTTTTTAATTTTTTTAACACACCCGATAAAATAACGAACATAAAACGATATCAGGGACTACTACTGCGCGTCTACCAACAGAGATTCTTTGGCTAAGCCATCGATAGTTTATTTTAGTGAAGGCAAAAAATATATCAAAACTTTCGAGAGTTTTTCTTCACTGATGTCAGTTTAACATCATGATTAACAATGTATTTAACACCGTAATAATATATTTTATTAACCGAATATTTCATTGCGTTAATAATAGTTCGTTCGGAGCCCGATCTGTGTTTGTTGTTTTAATACAATCGAGGTCGACTTGTTTTCGTAGATCGTTCAATTATTATTTATTTTGTGAAATAGATCAAATCGAGGAAACTCCAAACGTGTTTTGTTTAAGTTCATGTCGAAATAGTTTTTGTTTACCGGCGCTACGAGTTAAGGGAACAGATTTGCGTGAGACGAGCTCAACGTCTTGAACATTCGGCAAAAAGTTTGCTGTTTCTCAAAGTAGGTACGTCGGTTGATTTACATGAAGGCTGGTGTCGGATATTTGCTCAACATTTGACGTGTTTTATGACATTAAAAAGTAGGAAAATTGCATATTTTACAAGTAAATGTAAAAGAAAGTCGTATACACATACACTCATCCATCATTAATTTGTTCCAAATTTAAATTTTGGTTAAAATGAAAAAATATAAACACTTTGAAAATTTTAGGAGTAAAAATATTCTAGTAATGGTATAGTTACCCACAATTTCGTGTAGTTAGTGTTTATGAAACATTTGTTTTTTGTTTCGGGCACTTCACCTCGTTAAATATGTAAACATTAACATAAAAAAATAATATATCAAATATCGTCAGAAGTCTACAATAAGTACGTTTAAAAATTGTGACTGTAAACATTTAGTAGACCCTGTAAATATTTACCAAGTTATTTAAATTTAGTTGTTCATATTTCATTTAATTATTTTAACGCCAGCCAATGTGGCTACAATGCTAGATATCGCGACAGATACCTCAGACAGAGCAGGCACATCAAACATATTTGCGATTTTCGCGGACACAGAAATACTGAACTGACTGTTTTTAGTCCATTATATTTTATACTGTGTGTTACTTTGTGTTTTAAGAGAATTTGTCTTAAAATAATATTCTTTGCTATTTACCTAACAATTAAAGAATACAGTTTATTAATATGTAAAAGTAATTAAATAGGTAGCTGTCATTATGCTCGTTTTCTCAAAGAAGTAGACAGAAGTACAACCACGGCATGGCAAGCAGCCTAAGGTTATTTTGGTCGTACAAGGTGACAGGCGACAAACCTATCGCCAATCTGTTTATTTAATATAATAAGTTATACCGAGTACGTACACCTAATGTGCTGTCTACTAGTAATACTGACTAATTAATTAGTAGTCTGAGGCCTCACCTGTCACTAACGCCCCTTTGTTTACGGATCTGTAAATAAAAAAAAATGTATTAGAGGTATTGTTTTTTCATGTGAGGGAACACTCCTTTGTTGATGGTAAGACACAACGGTGGCCTACTGAGGTGACCTATAACATCTATGGTAGATGTTACAGTTGACTGACTGACTTACAGACTCCGCCAGTACCTATAGGCTATGTTATCGTACTTCTAATGTTGCGAGTGCACGACAGCGAATTCGTTAAGTTTCGATTTTTAAATATAATGAAGATCAAGTTCTAGTAAAGTCAATTTTGTTTCACTGAATTTTTTAAACATTTGAGTTTTGTGTAAAAATATAATATCGAAAAGCAAACGATTGTAAGAATTTCCTGACGTTTGACGGGTACTCTGACCGAAAAACATACTATACTTACCGACCACGTCTGTCGTGGTACAGTTGACGGAACATAGTAGGTATCGCCTTTAATATTATGCAGTCAGTGTTTTGAGCGAGTAATCAAGGTTCAAGGTGTCTGTACGGTACGGTCGTTGACAAATTCTGGCATTTGACCTGGAGAAAAACCTGATAATATAGATACTAGTTACATTACATTTTGTAAGAAGTAGACAATAGGTCCGAGTGTAGGTCGCCGGCGGCCGTCCGGCCCCGACCGAATGCTGGACCATAGTTTGTCAGTGTCAATATCAGGCGGCACGCGCCGACAAGCAAATGGGACTCATATGTCCCTTCATACTATTATATATTATTTTCTTTATTTTCAGAAAAAAATATTTTCAGGTGAATACTTATTTTGTTAAAGTTGTTGCGTTTGGGTCGTGGAGTATGTACCTATATATGTATATGCATCAGTATTTTGTTGAAAGTCGTTAAAAATTGAATCAACGAAATATGTCTAGATTTTTTTTCCATCAGAAGCTAAATTACTAGAAATAAGATAGGGCTTAGGCTAGCTTAGGCTAAATGGGGACCAGCTCAGTTGAAGTATCTAATGTTGCGAGGAATTGGCAATCATTGGCATGATTTAAATTTGTCAACTGTTATATAACTTGTACGTATTTATTACACTGACAGAGCTAGGCAGAGATACGTATAGAGATAGACCAGAGAGGTCAAGGTTTTTGTCATTTGCTGATGCTTGATCCTTATCATCATGTTTCATTCCTACCAAGTCATTATTCGTAACATCTGCCAGATTCTGTGTAACGTAAAAACACGATTAAATAAAATAACTTATGGCCTATAGTAATAACCTATCCACAGATAAAGATAGGCCTTTTAGAGTTTTGTTGCTAGGTGATTATTGAAAAATAACAGCGGTTACCTGGCGACTGATCTAAAATATCATGATCTCTTATATTAGATATGTTTTTAATATGTACCTTTAGAAAGCATCGTTAGTAAAAAGCAGCTTTTGTTAATAGTGTGAATATGTTTTTTTTAACAAACACTCGAACAAAATATTCATTCAAAGATTCAATTTGAAAATGAGTTTTAAATTTCATTAGTACGGTAAACTTTATCGTCTCTAACTATACGTTACGTTTCAATGTCGTGCTTACATCTTTTTAAAAACAATACTTTCATCAGCGACGTCAGCATGAATGACATACCATACCTACCTACCTACCTATAACCTTTCGTGAAACGGGGTTGTATATATAAGAACCGTTTGTTGTTGTTATCATAATACTAGTAAAAATAATAAAAACTAATGTGTCGTCACGCCTATTTCTCCGAAGAAGTAGGCAGAGGCATCAACAAGGCATCCACGACTAGCTGAGGGCACTAAGTCTCACAATGTCATTTATTAGAAAATTGAAAATACACAATATTCTAATATTTTGTTGCTCAACCCGGGGATCGAACCAGGGACCTCGAGAAGATAACTCCGCCGGCAGACCACTAAATACCACAGAGGAGAAGTAGACGTAGTACTCGTACTAGTTGATGTTGATTAATATAAGAAGAAATGACGGAGTTCATCGCAATGAATAAATATTACCGTCGGATACATCATGTCTCGTACGGGCAATCAAAACTTTGGCGTATGGTCAATGGTCAGTGTTAAGGAAGTTCTTGTCATTTTTTTTCAAGTAGTCACAAGGTTGTCTGACAGGATCTTGTTCGAGCTGATATCAATCGAAAAGCGTCGGGACTGGCTCAAACACTAGCAATTTATAAAATTATTGTATCTTCACGCCTATATCCCCGAAGAGGTAGGCAGAGGCACAACCATCGCACCCACGACTAGTCGAAGACACTAAGTCCCACAATGTGATAGGTGGCAAGCCTATCGCCAACCGGGCACGTATCCAATCCCGAGCGTCGTTTTTTTTATTAGAAAATTTTCGAAAATTCGGGATTCGAACCCGTCATCGGACACCGGGACTTCATTTGATTACTGTTATTGTTGAAATCAAATCAAAATACGAATTTATTGTTAAAAAAAGCTTACAAAGTTGTCGAATTGTTGAGGCTCCTCTGTTCATAATTCAATCTACGAGTAAGTACTGAGCAGAATCATATTGTATTTTTCATAAAACATACTACTTTTATGAGAGAGCAAAGTCGCAGGCAACAAGTAGAAGAATAGTAACTAACGATTCAGGTATAATACATAATAATATACAAATTATGTATGTTATTCCGTAGAAATAAAGATATAAAAAGACATAATACCCAGGCAAATCAAAATGGCCAGAACACATTTTAAACATTTCTAGATTTTTGTTGTTTTTAGTAAATGTTTCTCTGTTTGTTTGTTTCCTGGCTGCGATTCTTATTTTTGATAACTGTCATTAGTTAGTGGTGCAACAAATAAGTCGCAGCGAACGTGCAGGAGCCCGACTTGACAATTCTGTCTCAGTACAAACATAGTCCATGATTCCGAGATAGTCCCCCATCAGTTTCATAAACAACCCACTTGTGGTGTAATCATATAAAAAGTACATAATGTCACATATATTTTCACGACGAATCTTGACGAAATCATTGACAAAGGAATGTTTTTTGTTGTATGTTTGTAACGCGATTTCTTAGTCAATGAAAATAGGATCGTTATTGGCTAAACAATCGTCTTATAAACATACAAACAAAATGTAGCCTGCACAGTCGATTTTTTTTCAGTCGATTAACAAAAATGGATGTTGGAGACTCTGACAAAGGTAACATTTGTAAACTTATGCGATATTTGTATGCCACAGATCTGTATCACAATTTTATAACGTGGGAGTCGCGCGAATTCTGTCAACATTAACATACAATTAATATTTGTTAAAATAATTATAATGGACTCTTAAAGTGCCAGAAAATTTTAAAATGTTAAATTAAGTATTCAAAACAACAGTGAAAACGTAAAAAAATAATTAACTAAACGCAAATATTACGATAATATTAATATTATGTTAATTAATTCTGTTTAAATCTGTGGTACCTACTACCTACTACCTACATACGTCCGCGACATCAGCGACGACGTTCAACTTTAACTTCTCCAACTCAAAACTCAAACAATATTCGATTGTCGGTTCGCCGTGCCCCTCCTGCGTCCAGTTCCACGGAGTAAAACGCTACTCCAGCAAGTACTACG
>NJDD01001093.1:144497-158696 GCA_002245505.1 Calephelis nemesis | reverse complement strand
TAAAATTTGTGTTAGTTACACTATTTATAACTCAAGAACGGCTAAATCGATTTGGGTGAAAATTGATGAGGAGGTTGCTTAGAACCAGGAGACGGACATAGGACACTTGTGATCCTAAACTTAGATAAACAACATTTAATTTTCTCTCATACCAACAAAGTTTACCGGATCAGCTAGTGTTTTATAATTTATGCTTTTCTGTACGATGATATTTTTTCCAGGGGTTAAAAAACCCTTTGGACTCTCATGTATCATAAGTTTATAGAACTCTGGTAATGGAAATGAAATTATAAACAGGATTTTGACTATTTTAAGCCGCCAGCTATACCTTCATGCTATAATAGACAGAACCCGTAAATTTAGATGTCAATGGCTACAGATTTTTATCCAACATTATCCTGGCGGTTCTCGTATTTCATGACACCTTGGTACTGAATACGAAATTATAAACATCGCTCCTGTTCGTCGATACTGTGTTTTGTGAATGCTTTATAGTTCAAACCTTTTTATTGTTAAGTAGCTGTCACCCGCGGCGTTGCCTGCGTGGTTAATAGTCCCACAGGAAAAATTTTTCGGGATAAAAACTTTCCTATGTTTTCATACAAGTTACCCCGTATGCCAAATTTCACGAAAATCGGTTGAGCAGTTTTTGCGTGAAGAAGTAACAAACAAACATACAAACTTTCGCATTTATAATATTAATAGGACTAACTATATCGCTATTAAAAACCTATCTTAAAGAATGTGCTATTTTAGATCAGTTTCCAGGCAATCACTGTTGTTTTTCAATAACTAATAAAATATTTGCAACACAACTACGATAGCCTATCCTCTCTCTATATATCCTCTCTCTCTCTCTCTCTCTCTATCCGTATATAGGTTATTAATAATGGCCGTTAAACAAATAGTAAAAACCACCACCAACTAAACTATTAAACTAAATACGTTCGGTTAAAATATGTTGTTTGTTATCTAGAAGTAAATTATAATAATCCGTTCAAAATCCGTTCAAAATGAAAAAAAAAATAAAGAGGATTTCTCTTTGCAAAGTCGGATAAAAAGTAATTTAAGCTGCAATTCTACCAAATCTAATTTGAATATGTTTCGTAAATTTTAAGAACAAATTTTGAGAGTTAATCTCAAAAAATAAAGTTTCCCTCTTTACAGTCGGTTGAAATATTTCTTTGTTAGTTGGAGGAGATCACAACAATTTTTTACAAACCGAAAGCAAACATTACGTGAACGAAAGAAAATTAAGACTAAGTATAATTTTTTTTATGATATTGGAACGCACACAAACAGACGGATATTCTGATGGTTACAAACTCACGCCGCCTAGACGCACCAAAGGTGGTAATGGTGCATTGCCAACCTGAGACCGGGATTTTAGGCCTCATGCAAAAGTAAATTTACTGGGCCTTTAGACAAATGGCACAAACGCTATTGAAATGGAATAGAATAGAATTCTCAATGTATGGGATTGACATAAGCATACGATATATAATTTGATCCGACGAATAGAGTTTTTAATAGGTAGCCAAATGTTGTTTTAGTCTAAACGAATTTACGAACAGAATACTTCATTCATTTTATTGTTAACTGTAGCCAAGTGGCCGGTTTGACAAACGAATTCTACTAGAAGCGAACGACAATAGGCGAACGTCAAATACTTGAAGTTATCGCTACAAAATGGCGAATATTTTGATCAGCTGACAGCTGTGTGGAAGTAAAAGTGTGTTTATGTGATTGTTATTGTATGTTTTGGTGATTTTTTAACACCACCATCAAGAGAATTTAATATATTAGCAAGTTCATTCCACATCCTCACACTTTTAATTCGTCCTTGAGGACCTTGCTGGGGTATCGATAGGTCTCCATGCCTCTAACATAAACATAAACTACGATAAGGGCTTTGTGACTGGGTGATGTCATTGTTTATTGTATGGTAGTTTCTTATTAAGTAGAATGAAAGGGCTTTTTAAATAAATGTAGGAAAGTATTGGTACCTTTCCAAACAATGTAAAAGAATTGAAAATTGCTATGGGCTAGCCCATATTCTCGGTTCCATCACTATAACCAGGTAAAGAGTATTATCCTCCATCATCCAATGATATAAAAGTAGATATTTTTATGACAAGTTCAACTTTTGGTTTTAAAACATGAATTTAAAGTACACGCTTCTTCTAAAACTTTAACTAATATTAAATTTACTATAATATTTTAGTACTTTTTTAAAAAAATATATATCCCCGGAGAGGTAGGTAGGAAGACATTAAGTAAGTAAGCTAGACAAAAGAAAATATAATTAAAATTGATAAAAATAGAAGACAAACTGTCTCAACTTTTCACAAATCACTATAAAACTCGCGCGCTACACTTCAAAATGACGTTTGCGAACGGAATGAAGTTCGAAAACAACAACTTTGGTAGCGATCGAATAGAATAAGCGTTCGCTATCTCGTAGTACATTTGGCTACCAAATGATGAACGATATTGCTAAGGCATTAATATTTATTAGAATAGAATAAACAAGAAGCGTTTGCCATTTGTCTAGAGACACTGGCTACGTTACTCTCCGAACCGGAACTCGTAAACGGCAAGCATTGCACGTTATGGCGGTAGAAATAGATAAGGCGGTGGTGCCAATCCGGGCGAATCGATGCGAAACTACCACCTACTTAGAAGTCACCGTGTTAGTGACTCCTACCTATAGAAGAGCCTTTGTTCGCCTATTATGAGCTGCCTAGCAGGAAGGCCTAATCTGATTCGGATGTTGAAACAGCTAGGATAGTTTATTTTAGTTATTTTTAAATATCGTGTCATATGGAATTCTTCACTGGGGAGTTCTGCCGTAGTACTTGTATACTTGTTTTACAAACGATTTATAACCTAAAGGCAATTTATAACCTAGGCCTAAGAGTTTTCCTGCATGTAAAATTCAAAGAAATCAAAATTCTAACTGTAACATCCCAGTATTATCCAATACCAGTACCTACTGTACCTAATTAAAAAACGTGGTAATGAATTTAGAGTTGGTGTTTTATAGTTTTACTGCGCTTGTATTATTAATTAATTATTTATTTTATTCTCCCCGTGTTGGGGCGGTACTCCTTTGTCGAATACTTAGAGCATCTGCCTTCTCCCCAGGCAGCTCGTAACAGGCAAGCAAAGGTGAAATGGGTCATTACCAACAAGACCACTGGTGATAGAGTGCTGTGCATACTTGTCCAGTATGGACCCTCCGCTCTTAACTATTCCGGCCTCCATAATGATACGTCATGTTCCGTTCTGGAGGGTAGGGTAGCTGGTAAGCTAGAACAATTGGCACCTTCGCCACAAGACAGTGATGCACCTACAACATTTCTGACCATCAGGAAATTTGTGTGCTTGTTTGCTATCTTATCATATTAAAAAACAACATATTAGTGAAATATACAAGAAGCTTTGATATTTTTTATTGGTCAAGATATCCTATGGGATTCTCATGTATCATAAGTTTATAAGACCCTGGTAATGGAAATGAAATTATAAACAATATTTTGATTCCGCTAGCTCTAGGAAATATGACGATATTGATGCTTTTATTTATCAAAAACAACCTGGCGATTCTCACGTGCTATGACACCTTGGTACTGAATACGAAATTATAAACATCGCTCCTTTTCGGTGAAAATTTTAAATTCTTTCTTTCGTTTAAAGCCCTATTTTGTTTGTCATAGCTTTGCTCGTCATTGTTTAGACTGCCTACCTCGTAAGGGACTTGGCGTGAAGATATGTATGTATGTATTGTTTAGACTGTCAAATTAGATAGCACAAATCATAAAGTAATTTAAGTATTACACTCGAGCGACAACTCGCTTGTTTATTTTTTATTCAATTCAAAAAAATAATTCATTGCAACTATTTATGTTTCAACATTAGGGTAATTTTGTCACTTAAAAAGCGGTATCGCTTCTGTGGTCCGAGTGTTTGACTTGACTGCATGAGGTCTCGGGTTCGAATCCCGGGTCGGCCAACAAAAAGAACATTGTATTTTTCCAATTTTCTAATTAAAAAAATGTTGGTCGGGATTGGGAATGTGCCCGGTTGGCGATAGGCTTGCCACCTATCACATTATGGGACTTAGTATCTTCGGCTAGTCGTGGGTGCCCTGGTTGTGCCTCTGCCTACCTCTACGGGGATATGGGCGTGAAGATACTTAAAAAACGGTAAGGTACTTAAAGCCTATTTCATTATACACTTGGCAATACCTATGCATCATGACATGGAACATTTTTATATTGGTAAAATTAGTAGTTTCGCCCCGAACTGAGACCTCGCGAGGGACCAATAGATTCTTATATGATTCCATTCCTTCATTTACCATTGCAATACGAGTATGGCAACAAAATTTTTACAGCAAAGCAATCGTTTGAGTAGATTTGGAGCAGTGTGTAATGATTATGCAATTGATTTTCTAGTCTTAACTCCGAATACAAAATAGGAATATTATAAATGGTGTATTAAACAACAACAAACCTAAATATATAAAATTTACTACTACAATGAATAACACTAAAATTGTAAATCCAATCGCATTAGTGACTTTGGAGACTAGCGTAAATTAAGAACATAACTTTATTTGCTCCGCTGAGTTCAAACATACAATTTATTTTCCAGTTTAAAAACGGAATCGAAACGCTTTATTCAAACCATTTTATTCGGTACCTTAAAAATTACCAAAATTTATTTTTCGCCCTCACACTTAGGTCATCCTAGCACCGTAACCCCCCACCCGATTTCACCCATGGCCGAACTTAAAAGTTATATTCAGCATATCTACACATCCACCAAATTTCTTGAACATTGGATCAAAACTATTAAAGTTATCGTCGAACAAACATACAAACATACTTCTGCAACCCCATCTGAACACATTTGCTCACTCGGTTAATAACATGTGTTTTTTTACCAACCTATCCTCCCTATCAATTTTCAGCTAAATCGATTTAGCCGTTCTTGAGTTATAAATAGTATATCTAAAACGACTTTCTTCAACATACCTACAGATGTGTAATAATCATTAGATATAAAGCCCGGTAAAGTTGTAAAAACCTCGCGGTTGGCAACAAATTAGTCATTAAAAAAAAAAGATTTGATATAATGAGACACTTCTTGGTTGCCGGGGAGTTTGTATCTTAATCCGATAAATTAGTATATCGTTTACCATTAACTTAATGATTAAAAATCATTTTTTATGACATTGGAAGGCAAACAAGCAGACGGATTTCCCAATGGTAAGAAATTCACGCCGCCTAGAGACACCAAACTTGGTAATGTTGCGTTGCCAACCTTAGGCCTCGAGCAAAAGTAACCTCCTTACCCTCCGAACCGGAACACGTCAACGGCAAGCATTTGACGTTATGTTGGCAGGAATAGTCGCTGCGAAACTCTACCACCTCATAGGATATCACGGTGTTAGTGACGGCAAGCCTATGCTCGCCCGTATCAACACGGGGATAAATTCGCCAGTATTGTGTTCAAGAGTAAAATGACATACTCGATTCCAATTTCCGAAATTGCCTGAATCGAGGTTCAAGAGTAACCTTACTGTTCAGTCAAATTTAGAACTTAATTAGGTACTATTTCAAGAAACGTCATTCCGTTGTTAATTTCTGAACCGTGAACACTGAAAACTAAACTCCAGCAATTACCCCTAATAATAATTTTTCCCCGTGTTGGTCCGGGCTCCGTTGCAGAATAGACCACCTGCCTTCCTGTCAGGTAGCCCGTAAAAGGCAAGCATAGGCTTACCGTCACTAGTACCGTGATATCCTACTAGGTGGCATAGTTTCGCAGCGACTCGGACAGATTGGTACCACCGCCTTACCTACTCCTGTCACCGTAACGTCCAATGCTTGCTGTTGACGTGTTCCGGTTCGGAGGGTAAGGAGGGACTTACTTTTTCTAGAGGCCTCAGGTTGGCAACGCACCATTACCACCTTTGGTGTCTCTAGGCGGCGTGAATTTCTTACCATTGGAAAATCCGTCTGCTTGTTTGCCTTCCAATATCATAAAAATAAAAAAAATGAAATTTAATCATTTAGTTGATGGTAAACAATAAATTAACTTATTGGATTACAATACTAATTCCCCGTCAATCAAGAAGTGTCTCAAATATCAAATCATTATTAGACATCAATCTTTATAAAATTTGTGTTAGTTACACTATTTATAACTCAAGAACGGCTAAATCGATTTGGCTGAAAATTGATGAGGAGGTTGCTTAGAACCAGGAGACGGACGTAGGACATTTGTGATCCTAAACTTAGATAAACAACATTTAATTTTCTCTCATACCAACAAAGTTTACCGGATCAGCTAGTGTTTTATAATTTATGCTTTTCTGTACGATGATATTTTTTCCAGGGGTTAAAAAACCCTTTGGACTCTCGTGTATCATAAGTTTATAGAACCCTGGTAATGGAAATGAAATTATAAACAGGATTTTGACTATTTTAAGCCGCCAGCTATACCTTCATGCTATAATAGACAGAACCCGTAAATTTAGATGTCAATATGGCTACAGATTTTTATCCAACAATTATCCTGGCGGTTCTCGTATTTCATGACACCTTGGTACTGAATATGAAATTATAAACATCGCTCCTGTTCGTCGATACTTTGTTTTGTGAATGCTTTTATAGTTCAAACCTTTTTATTGTTAAGTAGCTGTCACCCGCGGCGTTTCCCGCGTGGTTAATGGTCCCACAAGAAAAATTTTTCGGGATAAAAACTTTCCTATGTTTTCATACAAGTTACCCCAGATGCCAAATTTCACGAAAATCGGTTGAACAGTTTTTGCGTGAAAAAGTAACAAACAAACATACAAACTAACGTATTTATAATATTAATAGGACTAACTCTATCGCTATTAAAAATCTATCTAAAATAATGTGCTATTTTAGATCAGTTTCCAGGCAACCACTGTTGTTTTTCAATAACTAATAAAATATTTGCAATAAAACTACGATAGCCTATCCTCTCTCTATATATCCTCTCTCTCTCTCTCTCTCTCTCTCTCTATCCGTATATAGGTTATTAATAATGGCCGTTAAACAAATAGTAAAAACCACCACCAACTAAACTATTAAACTAAATACGTTCGGTTAAAATATGTTGTTTGTTATCTACCCTGGCTGTGCCTCTGTCTACCTTTTCGGGGATATGGGCGAGAAGATACTTAATGTAGGATAACAATAATGGCATCTGTTTGTGATATTTCTAACAATTAAAATAATATTCCAAAAATGAAATTGTAATTATAAATTCTCTCAGATCTTATAATCAGAAAATAAAATTGTCATCTGTTTGGTACTATTAAATAATTAAATTATTATTCTAATAATTAAATTCTAATTTTTAAATAAATTCACAATATAGAGTGAATCAATAATGCCAGTTACATGGTTATAAATAAAAATTCATTATGCTATTGTACACTTACAAGAACCCCTTTCAACAGAAGGACCAGGTAAAGGACCTCTTCCAGAGACGACCAATGTTTTCTATCCTCTTCGACTAGCATCCATTGGGTACAGCGCGCATTTGGTCTAACCCTTTTTCTTTGGCCTGCTGGTCCTCGCCATGATGTTGCGGTCCAGCGGTTGTCGGTCAGTCTGGCTCCGTGTCCAGCCCATCGCCATTTTAGCTTCTGTCAGTGCGTCGATGACTTTGGTTTAAAAAAAATTATAAAATCATAACAATACATGCAGTACTATTAATTTATATATTATTATGTAAGCAGCGTCGCTAATGTGACGTTTGGTGTTTCTGATTGAAAATGTAGCCTGAAAAAACGATGATGATGAAAAATAAATAAAAAATGTATTTTTTTTATGTTATTGGAAGGCCAACAAGCAGACGGACTTCCTGATAGTAAGAAATTCACGCCGCCTAGAGACACCAATGGTGGTGATGGTGCGTTGCCAACCTGAGGCCGGGATGTTAGGCCTCGAGCAAAAATAAATTTACCTGCTACCTTACCCTCCAAACCGGAACACGTCATAACGTTATCGCGGCAGGAATAGGTAAGGCGGTGGTACCAATCCGGGCGAGTCGCTGCGAAACTCTACCACCTAGTCAGATGTCACGGTGCTAGTGACGGCAAGCCTATTGCGAGATGCCTGGCAGGAAGGCAGATGGTCTATTCTGCAACGGAGCCCGGACTTACACGGGGAAAGAATTATTAGGGGTTATTATTGGAGTTTTGTTTTCGGTGTTCACGGTTCATAAACTAACAACGCACCTACAACTTCGATGGTGACACTAAATAGCGCCTATCTCTTACCATTTGGAAAACCGTGTGCTTGTTCGATGTCTTAACACAAAAAAAAACAATGTATAATCGATATGCTATGATATTTTTTCTAGGAGTTAAGATACCCTGTGGACTCTCATGTATCATAAGTTTATAGGACCCTGGTAATGGAAATGAAATTATAAACAGGATTTTGACTATTTTAAGCCGCCAGCTATACCTTCATGCTGTAATAGACAGAACCCGTAAATTTAGAGGTCAATGGCTATAGATTTGATAGTTTGTCAAAATTATCCTGGCGGTTCTCGTATTTCATGACATCTTGGTACTGAATACGAAATTATAAACATCGCTCCTGTTTGGTTTCGATACTGTGTGAAACATCAGTGCTTTAGCCTCCGGCATGGCTCGCATGGTTAATGGTCCTCAGGAACATTTTTTCAGGATAAAACTATGCTAAGTTTATGTGTGCTCTATATGTGTGCCAAACTTCATGAAAATGTGTTAAGTAGTTTTTGCGTGAAGAAGTAACAAACAAACATACAAACTTTCGCATTTATCTATATATGAATACGTAATGCCAAAACTTTGGCCCCTTTTTACGAAAATTGCGCAGATGCAGGACCATACAATTTGGCACAATTTTAGTTTATGAGTAGGAGAAGTGCAGAACGCTAATATTTTTCAATAATAATGCTTATAAAGTACATTAAATCAATAAATAAAACATTACCCACACTACCATGCATTTGACACACACAAACAAATATATTGATGATATTGATAAAAGATCACAGATGGCGCACTGAAAAGTTTGGAAACAAAGTAGTTTTAAAAATGAAGATGGCGGTCTTATCAACAAGATATTAAAATTTAGTATGGTTGAATTTCGACCAACGGGCGAATACCTACTAGTAATAATAATAGGACTAACTATACCGCTATATACCTGTACCCATTCATTGACTTAGCCAATACTATGAACTTGTACCGAATGCCTTTTACTAAACGAGGTAACGATACTTGGACTAGATACCGCGTCCACGGCACCTCGAATAAAGTAAGTTGGACGCGAATTCGCGTTTTCGACACACTGAACTTAAATTCTATCGAAAATTGCTATCTTCTCAAATGACTTCATAAACATTTGTAAAGCAGGTGACGTCAACCTTATTTTTTTTTATATAACATTGGAAGGCAAACAAGCAGACGGCTGCGAAAACGCTTTTGCACACATCCACTAATCCGGCGGAGCTGAGTCTTTTGATCCCCATCGCACAACTCTACACAGCAGGGGGGACAAAGATCATCAGTACACGGAGACGCGGTGTGCAACACTTCGGAGTCTGAGTAACAACAGGCATCCCCGTACAGAAAAGCATAAAGAAGGATGGTCAATTCGTACCTGACCACGAAACGATGGCGTCCCAATAAGACGTATATATCAAAAATTTCCTAATTTTTTAAGGTTTCAAAAAACACAAGAAATATTTTTTTAAGTAGCCACAAAAAAGTTTTCTATTTATTTTTGTTTTTATAGCTTTTCACTATTCATTTTTAGTATGAAATCACTTAGTAATTAAAGACTACAATTATTATTTTTTATGTTTCTCTATTTTTCAACTGTGATTGAGTTCAATTACTATATTATACGCATTACATTACTATGTACGTCTTGTGATGTTATGCCATTCTCGTTATTTAAACTATACATCCAAGTTAAGAGCAATAAAGAATTATATTAAATTATCGGTCAAAATGTGTATTCCAAGCAGACTAGACTCCACGAGCCGGCTGGACAGACGAACCTTTTTGACATCGAACTTTGGAGTCTGATTGACAGATAAGAGACTGTGCTAACGTGCACTTTGACAGATTTAACAAATGACAGATTTTAATTATTATTTAATAATTCTTTGAGGGAAATAGAAATAAATAATAACGGGATCGCTAATTACCCTTCTCGCTTATCGCTGATTACACTTTTATGCTACGCCACAGCCGCGTAAAGGTAATTGTGGATTCTAACCTCAAAAGGAAGTTGACGTGATTATGAAAAATTGTGGCCATTTAGGTGTGATTTTTAAACAGCATTGTATTTACTACATAAAAACAAACCAATCTAAGTATAGCAGATTTTGGGACATGACAAAAAAAAGTCAGGTCCAGCTCCTATACAAATTTGGCCATTGTTCTTTAATGAAAAAAAATAAAAATTCCTTCGTGTATTTTGTCCGTCTCCTGGTTGTAAGGAACCTCCCTATCAATTTTCAGCCAAATCGATTTAGCCGTTCTTGAGTTATAAATAGTGTATCTAAAACTACTTTCTTCAACATACCTACAGATGTGTAATAATCATTAGAAGGCCGGTAAAATTGTAAAAACCTCGCGGTTAGCAACAAATTAGCCATTAAAAAAAAAGATTTGATATAACGAGACACTTCTTGGTTGCCGGGGAGTTTGTATCTTAATCCGATAAATTAGTATATCGTTTACCATTAACTTAATGATTAAAATTCATTTTTTATGACATTGGAAGGCAAACAAGCAGCCGGATTTCCTGATGGTAAGAAATTCACACCGCCTAGAGACACCAAACTTGGTAATGTTGCGTTGCCAACCTTAGGCCTCGAGCAAAAGTAACCTCCTTACCCTCCGAACCGGAACACGTCAACGGCAAGCATTTGACGTTATGTTAGCAGGAATAGTCGCTGCAAAACTTTACCACCTAATAGGATGTCACGGTGTTAGTGACGGCAAGCCTATGCTCGCCCGGACCAACACGGGGATAAATTATTGTGTTCAAGAGTAAAACTACATTTTATTACAGTATTGTGTTCAAGAGTAAAATGACATACTCGATTCCAATTTCCGAAATTGCGTGAATCGAGGTTCAAGAGTAACCTTACTGTTCAGTCAAATTTAGAACTTAACTACGTACTATTTCATGAAACGTCATTCCGTTGTTAATTTCTGAACCGTGAACACTGTAAACTAAACTTCAACAATTACCCCTAATAATAACTTTTCCCCGTGTTAGTCCGGGCTCCGTTGCAGAATAGACCGCCTGCCTTCCTGTCAGGCAGCCCGTAAAAGGCAAGCATAGGCTTGCCGTCACTAGTACCGTGATATCCTACTAGGTGGTATAGTTTCGCAGCGACTCGGACAGATTGGTACCACCGCCTTACCTACTCCTGTCACCGTAACGTCCAATGCTTGCTGTTGACGTGTTCTGTTTCGGAGGGTAAGGAGGGGCTTACTTTTTCTAGAGGCCCCAGGTTGGCAACGCACCATTACCAACTTTGGTGTCTCTAGGCGGCGTGAATTTCTTACCATTGGGAAATCCGTCTGCTTGTTTGCCTTCCAATATCATAAAAATAAAAAAATGAAATTTAATCATTTAGTTAATGGTAAACAATAAATTAATTTAACGGATTACAATACTAATTCCCCGTCAATCAAGAAGTATCTCAAATATCAAATCATTATTAGACATCAATCTTTATAAAATTTGTGTTAGTTACACTATTTATAACTCAAGAACGGCTAAATCGATTTGGCTGAAAATTGATGAGGAGGTTGCTTAGAACCAGGAGACGGACGTAGGACATTTGTGATCCTAAACTTAGATAAACAACATTTAATTTTCTCTCATACCAACAAAGTTTACCGGATCAGCTAGTATTTTTTATTTTATGCTTTTCTGTACGGTGATAATTTTTCCAGGGCTTAAAATACCCTTTGGACTCTCATGTATCATAAGTTTATAGAACCCTGGTAATGGAAATGAAATTATAAACAGGATTTTGACTATTTTAAGCCGCCAGCTATACCTTCATGCTGTAATAGACAGAACCCGTAAATTTAGATGTCAATATGGCTACAGATTTTTATCCAACATTATCCTGGCGGTTCTCGTATTTCATGACACCTTGGTACTGAATATGAAATTATAAACATCGCTCCTGTTCGTCGATACTGTGTTTTGTGAATTGTTTTATAGTTCAAACCTTTTTATTGTTAAGTAGCTGTCACCCGCGGCGTTGCCTGCGTGGTTAATAGTCCCACAAGAAAAATTTAATTATAAAAATCCTTTCAAAAAACGTTGCGTGAATGAAAAAAAATAAAGGGGATTTCTCTTTGCAAAGTCGGATAAAAAGTAATTTAAGCTGCAATTCTACCAAATCTAATTAAAATAAGTTTCGTAAATTTTAAGAACAAATTTACAGAATTAATCTCAAAAACTAAAGTTTTCCTCTGTACAGTCGGTTGAAATATTTGTTTGTTGGTTGGAGGAGATCACAACAATTTTTTACAAATCGAAAGCAAACATTGCGTGAACGAAAGAAACTTAATATTAAGTAAAAATTTTTTATGATATTTAAACGCAATGGTAAGAAATTTACGCCGCCTAGAGACACCAAAGGTGGTAATGATGCGTTGCCAACCTGAGGCCTCTATAAAAAGTAAGCTCCTCCTTACCCTCCGAACCGGAACACGTCAACGGCAAGCATTGGACGTTATGGTGACAGGAATAGGTAAGGCGGTGGTACCAATCCGGGCGAGTCGCTGCGAAACTTTACCACCTAGTAAGATGTTACGGTACTAGTGACGGTAAGCCTATGCTCGCCTTTAACGAGCTGCCTGACAGTAAGGCATGTGGTGTTTTCTGCAACGGAGCCCGGACCAATTAAAACAAACAAACAAACGGATTTTCTGATGGTTAGAAATTCACGCCGCCTAGACACACCATAGGTGGTAATTGTGCGTTGCCAAACTGAGACCGGGATGTTAGGCCTCGAGCAAAAGTAAGTTCACCGGCTACGTTACCCTTCGAACCGGAACACGTCATGACGTTACCTTTTTTTTTTATGACATTGGAAGGCAAAAAAGCAGACGGGTTTCCTGATGGTAAGAAATTACCGCCGCCTAGAGACACCAAAGGTGGTAATGGTGCGTTGCCAACCAGAGGCTGGGATGTTAGACCTCGAGCAAAAGTAAGTTTACCGGCTACCTTACCCTCCGAACCGGAACACGTCATGATGTTATGGCGGTAGGAATAGGTAAGGCGGTGGTACCAATCCGGGTGAGTCGCTGCGAAACTCTACCACCTAGTCAGATGTCACGGTGTCAGTGACGGCAAGCCTATGCTCGCCTTTTACGAGCTGCCTGGCACAGGAAGGCAGATGGTCTATTCTACAAAGGAGCCCGGACCAACACGGGAAAAACCTCTTCATATTGTTTCAAATTCAAATTGGGGTTTTCCAATTTTCTATTAAAAAAACGTTGCTCGGGATTGGATATGTGCGCGGTTGGCAATAGGCTTGCCAATTGCCACCTACCTACACGGGCACTTTACTCTTTGTGCAGTTGGATGAAAAGTACCCTACGTATATGTTGCTTGGTAGTATGGTTATTACTTCTATGTTGTACAGTCTTAACAAATTTTAATAAAATCCTGTCAGTAAATTTTGCGTGATTGAAGCACAAACTAAAATAACTAAATAGTTACCAATGTACAACTTAATGGGAACAAGCTGGATATTGTAGGTTCTAGTACGTTTTTAGAAATAGCAAATGATAAAAAATTACAATGGGGACATCGATAAACTTGCAATTAGGGTAAGCTTAGCAGCGTAAGCTTTTGAAAAAATGAGACAAATTAACTGATGTTGAAACCGCTAGGACAGTTTATTTTAGTTATTTTTAAATATCGTGTCATATGGAATTCTTCACTGGGGACTTCTGCCGTATTACGAGGGTCAAACTGAAAGTTCTTAGAAAATCAAAAGCTAAGCATTCTAGCAAGTTATTAGTTTTATTATAACTTTTCAAAATAGCGTCCGTTTACATCAATACATCGCTGCATTCGATGGAACCATTGAGAAAAGCACCTTGCC
>NJDD01001093.1:91775-108342 GCA_002245505.1 Calephelis nemesis | reverse complement strand
ATTATTTACGCGTTTCAACATATTCTACCAACTTGTGGTGTGCAAATATTTAATAGGTTTTAATCAAATTACTAATTCTAATTATTTAATTACAATCTACAACACACTGTATTTTGTATTTATTATAAGATTATTTATTAACACAACAATTTTTAGAATGTAAATTAATTTATGCCTGTCTACCGTAAACTACCACCGTTCCCAAACCTAGCCAGACAGGAGAAGAAACAGCGAAACAAACTCCTGCGTACCCGACATTCTGCAATTATTAATCATATTAGAAATACTATATTATTCATTCTTATCTGCAAGAAAATCTTTGACACTGTAATAATTTTTTTCTAAAAGTAAGTTGAATACCTTTTTTCGAAATCTGCTTAATGGAAGTGATTTAAAATTATCAGGAATTTTGTTGTATATACGAATTGACATGCAATGCACATTATTTTTGTAAATGTTGATTTTTTGGTTAGGCACATGTAGTTTCTCACTATTTCTAAAATGAGATAAACATAGGACTTCAGCAGAGATGCCAGTACATTACAGAGAGAGACAGCAATATTTGAAAATAATACTAGTTCTTTATTAGGACTATAACCTCCAGTAGTATATCTATAACTTCATCGTCAAGACACGCCGAAATGACGGCAGAGCTTTTATTATGCGTTGGTACAAAATATTTTTTTTTATTTACTAATAGCAGCAGCGCTGGTCAAAGTTTTCATACAAATAATTTACAAAGGCGCCAGCGAGTATAGTAAACTCGACGAGCAGGGTCCTAACCATGAGTTTACGGCTTATCAAGTTTGCTATACCGTCTCTGTAAATTATTTGTATGAAAACTTTTGAAACACATTTTTAGAGACAGTAGCGCGAGTGGGTAGAGTAAACTTGAGAAGCGGTGAACACATGGTAAGGGTTCTGTAAACTAAGAGTAGGGGCTCTGAAAGCTTATAGTTTGCGCTCTATTAATATTTGCAGAAAAACACTGCGTTGTTTTTTATTTTTGTAAATCACGATTCATGTTGGATACTTTTTAACGCCTTAAAAAATGCCAATGCCAGTAAATACAAACAAGGTAAATGAAAATACAATATATTTGATCAAATGCTACTTATAACTTTCTTAATATAATATCTTTGGTACATTTAGGATAAGGTTCCATGAACAAAAGGGCATCGTAGTATTTTTCAAAATATATCCATTTATCCATTACTAACCCATGTTAACAAATACCGCTGGCCGCAATGACTGTAGCATAGCTTAAACTAGCATCGATTGATTCGTCACTAACACCATCTCCAATTACCTGGTCATGTCATGGATTGCTCGTACATCTATACCTGCCTCCAAGCGTCAGTGCTTGTGAGGACCAAAACAGGAGATAAACAATAACATTAATACAATACATTTATTCTTCAACACTAAAAGTACCTATTATTTACACAAATTGTCTATTTAACATGAATTGGTTGTTTCATAGATGGCAGTGCATGTAGGCGGGGTAGGGGGGGAGGAGCGCACACGCTAGCGGCAGTGTATGTGCGGTCAGTTCACGCTCGCCCGTCGCCGCCTGCGCACGTAACTGTTCTAGGCGTAACTGGTTTTGCCGTTTCCATTTTGTGCTGAAAATAATACTTATTATTCATTTATAAGTCTTACCTGTATCTAACATAAGTAAATTATTTTTGTATTGAGAAAATTTTCATACCATTAATTTAAAGTTGATAGATATACAGTTTAAATTGAATAATGTTGAGGGTAGTTGTGTCTCTTACATTTTTTTGTAGTTTATGACCTAATAGTAAAACATCTTAGAACCTATTAAATAGTTTTACACCAGTGAATACCATTGAACTTTTATCATAGTCTGTTCATATTTAAGTTATATATTTTAGTTTGTCTTTACTTGTCGCCAAACTGTTGTTGTGGGTCTCAAAAGACTAGTAATTTATGCACGCTATTTTATGTCTAAATAATTCATGAACTGAAAACAGGAATTTATTTTGAATATGTTATACGTTCCAAAATATGATAAATCGTTTTCACGAATATCTAAAGCGAGATCTTTGAAATTAGGCATTAACTATAACTTTTAATAGGTATATAAGAGAAAGTCGGGTTTGTTACAACACTTATAACACGAGATTTACTGAGAGATAGCTTAGAACCGGGAGAATGATGTGGTGTACAATTTATCCCTTACAACAGCAAGAAAACTAGGAAAAACATTTTAATTTTTCCTATACAAGCTGGACGGGCGGAACGAAGTTCGCCGGCACAGCAACTTTATTAATAGTTAACAATTTTAATTTTCTAATAAAAATATTTATTACTCAGTTGGCGATAGGCTTGCCACCTATCACAATGTGGATCTTAATTTCTTCAGACGTGGGTGCCCTGGTTGCGCCTCTGCTTATGCCTTTGACATGTGGGCGTAAAATGCTTTTTTTAAAGAACCTTTCGTCAATTCTGATGCATGCCTTCATCGAATAAGTGCGGTGCGCTGGTGTGGAACGTCGCAAAGGCTCGGGACCAAGAGTATTACCATAAAAAAAAACTTACCGTCGATTCTGATACCAAGTCTTGACTTGGGTCTCACTGAGGTTGAGAGCGTCAGCAACGTCTCCCCGATCGGCCACACTCAGATACTTCTGGCAGCGGAATTTGCGCTCCAGATAGGCGAGCTGCGCGTGAGTGAATGCTGTGCGCCGACGTCGAGGCTTTCGGCCAGAACTGGGTGCGCTGCTGCTGCGGGATCCTTGCCGATCTGCATAGAGAGTGTTACAACATGCAAAATATCTTTGAAAATATATAGGTTTATGACGTTTACTTCAATATTTTGCTGATGTTAGAGCACTGTGCAGTAACTTGCTCCAATAGGGAACCACCGTCATACCTTTTCCTGCCACCATAATGACAGCATCAGGTCCTGGTCCGGAGGTAGCCGGTAGAAATAATAGTATGGGTGTGGTATATATAGGCTGCGGTTAGCGGTAGCATCCAACCATCAGCAGAGCTGTATATCAACAGTTACCAGGTAGTTAATATGTACATTATAGTAAATTATATTTTGATTTAACATACAAAATTGTAACTTATTATATATTAAATGTAAGATACATCTTAAAAATGTATATATTTGTATATAAATATAAAACATATCTGACTAGGTAGTAGAGTTTCGCAGCGACTCGCCCGGATTGGTACCACCGCCTTACCTATTCCTGTCGTCATAGCCTCAAGGCGACGACAATGTAGCCGGTAAACTTAATTTTGCTCGAGGTCAAACATCCTGGCCTCAGGTTGGCAACGCACCATTACCACCTTCGGTGTCTCTAGACGCCGTGAATTTCTTACCATCAGGAAATCCGTCTGATTGTTTGCCCTCCATCCTATCCTATTAATATTATAAATGCGAAAGTTTGTATGTATGGATGTATGGATGTTTGTTACTCTATCACGCAAAAACTACAAAGCCGATTACGATGAAATTTGGTATGTAGGTAGCTGAAGACCCAGAATAACATATAGGCTACTTTTTATCCCGGAGTTTCCGCGGGATTGGGACTTACGTGGGTGAAACTTCGGGGCGCAGCTAGTTATCATATAAAAAAATAATAGCTTTGAAGATTTTCTTGTAAAGTTGTCTTGTAGCTTAGATACTTTAAAATGCGAATGAAGAATCTTGTATGTCCCGATCAAACATCTCCTCTGCCTTCGTTCTTTCAGTGTAGTAAGACCCTATTGTTTTAGTGATATCATTAATTTAGCTTAATTTATTGCAAAATTAATATTTAATGACGAAATTATAAAGACTAATGAAACTAAATATAATTTTGTTTTGCAGATGTAGTTTCAAAAAGTAATAATCTATAAGGAAGCAGCACACAACTAATATGTATGGTGTCTAAAGGCGACAGTTGATTGTTCCCATTTGTAAGCAACATTATATAAAATAATTTAAAATGTTTAAACCAGCTACTAGTAGTTGCAGGTTTTTTATTTTTTTATCTAGAAGTCATCACTGTAGTAAAAAAACTTCAATACAACTTGGAATTATAGTAAGACTAACAAATTCTATATCTAAATCACTGGTCATTATTTAATCTGGCCGGTGGTATTTTTAAGCCTTATTTACCAAACTAAAATTAAATTTCGTAAATTTTCTTGGACAAGTTACACAAATTGAATCTAACCCCAAAGTATGCAATTATATGCTTGTGTTATGGGTGTTAGTCATCGATACTAATACATAGAAATACTTAAAAAGATACCAGAATAAATTTAATAAACACCCAGACCCGGAAATGCAGATATCTAAATGTTGATCACACAAATGCCTGCCCCCATCTGGAAGCCAACCCGAGCCTCGCGGTTGATCTGACTAGTTAGGCGTGTACTCGAACAACTAGGTGGTCAACTAAACTAGACTAACTAAACCTAGTGTATCGTTACAAAACTACATAATAATTTACCTGAAGGATCTTGGGAGTCTCTTTGTGAGTTGCCAGCCATAACGGAGGCAGCAAACCCGGCAAGCAATTGAGACTGAAATGTGCTCTTACTTAGGTCCATAGACCTGCCATAAATGCTCTCTGGAAACGACCCGGCTATTTCAAACGCACTTTCCCCATCTTTATTGCTCTCTCTGTCTGGTCTATACAAGTGAAAAAGAGAGCCTTCGTATAATTTTACAGATTCGTCAGTTTTTTCATAATCGTTTTCATCTTCTTTGAAAGGTGATGTAAAATTAGAACTTGGCAGGCGGTTGTTATATTCTACTGTAGATGATTCTTGATCGTCAGTTTCTGGTCTTTTCTGGTCATTCTTTTCGTGATAAGTTTCACAGTCTGTGAATACGAGTTTCTTTGGACTAGATGATTCTGAGCGGTTGTCGCCAACGGAGATGTCGTCTTCGGCGTCAGAAATATCTGGATGATTTGATTTTGCCGAGCTACTTCTTTCAAAGGCTTCTTCGTCGTCACTTGTCGCTCCTAGGGAAAAAAATTATTAAAAATTGAATTATTTAAGTCATAAAATAATTGTATTTGTACACTGCACAGCATCTGCAAAGCAACAATTTATAAATACCCGTCTTCATTTTAGTAACTAAGTCATCTAGGTACAAAAAGAATTTTTATTATCTTATATATAAAATTCTCGTGTCACAATGTTCGTTCCTGTACTCCACCGAAACGGCTTGACCAATTCTCATGAAATTTTGTGAGCATATTGAGTAGGTCTGAGAATCAGCCAACATCTATTTTATACCCGTAAGTGATAAGGGTGACTCAATTCAGTTTCTTTACTAAAATCACTTTAAAAATATAGCAGAACAACGTCGGCCCGGTCAGCTAGTTAAATATAAAAAACGAAGAGTTGGTTCTTAATGAAACAACCGTTCCCATATGGAGACAAACAGCAAATATTTTTATGTTCTCTTATTCGATACCAAAATAATAAATTTTATTGTACCAAAAAATACGCTAGTTTTGAAAAAATATGCTATGCCTACAAAAGGTATGTGGCCAGTGCTAATACAGTCTGTGGTTTATTGTCTTCTATGTCATGACTTGAAAAACCGACAGGCTTTCGATAAACTGTATTGTTATTTGTCAAATGCAGCAAATAGCTGTGTGTGGAGCCGTTATATTAAAGAAGAATCATTATTTTCTACTCAACAAATTCATCGGCTTTACAAATAAAGCACCATAATTGTTCAAATGTTGCAAACAATGGAAAACATGATAACTAAGTCTTGACACTAAGTACAAACGGAAGGTTCACAAAAGCGGGAACATAAAGACGTCAGATTTAAAAAAGGAACGGCCATAGACACGAGTTTTCTGCTCTAATTAATGCTCCGGGGCGTTCCGTTTCGCTCTCGAGTAATTGAATACGTTTTTGAATGGTGAGTTTTAGCGCGCGCGGGATTCTTGTCTATGACTGCGTTTGTGTCTTTTAATTTGCATGAAAATGGTAGAGAGTGGGCATTCACCATTCACAGCAGGTCGCTTTTCATCCTACAGTTAACATCCGCACGGTGTAATGGCGGCTGCCGATTATTTGCGGGAGTTGAGGGCTTCAAGTATTTCTCTCGTTATAATTTTT
Source organism: Calephelis nemesis (assembly GCA_002245505.1). NCBI lineage: Eukaryota > Metazoa > Arthropoda > Insecta > Lepidoptera > Riodinidae > Calephelis > Calephelis nemesis. The sequence continues at coordinate 102,228 of NJDD01001093.1, read as the reverse complement.
GCATAAATATGTTTAGCGAAAAATATCCTGTTTGGGGTCGGTGAGGGCGTCTTAATGTTTCCGCATGAACTGTCCCTGCCAAAACCTCGTTAGCACGTACTTGCTCAGTTCTTAATGATATTGATGAAATGACAGGTACTTTGTCGAATAAACATTTGATTACTAAAATACTCGTACGGATTTCCTTTGGTCAGATTTGTCTCAGTCGCTGTCAACAGCAATATTTTTCATTACCTATAGTGATTACGTAGGAATAGGTTTACCTATAAAACATACTAATCACTGTATGCTTTAATAAATAGGTTTTTAACCTCTAAAAATATAATAGCATACAATATTCAGGATTTCCCATTAATGGTGGATATGACTGCATGTGCGTGTGTGTGCGGGGGAGTGGGGGCCCACAAAATATAAAAAATCTGTCACCAGTACTTTGCGATGTATGCCATTTTATGTAAAATTCCGAAAAATCCCACTTTCTCAAACTTTTGCTAGCATCACGTCCGCTATTTAAGGCCTAGTTCGTCTTTTTTTTGTTGCCCAATGATTGTGTTCTTAAGCTACCTTTTACAAAAACCCAATTAAATAATCTAGTAGTTTACCAGGCGCCTCTAAACATCAATTTTAATTGTAAAATTTGTTATGTAAGCGCATATATATGCAAAATAAACAGCGTTAACAGAGGAAAATCAATCACATAGTTTTTTCTTAGGACAGCTGAAATCCATATCAGAATGAATTTTTAAAAAATATGACGAATCCGATTTTACCATCGGTCAAAGGTTCAACATTCTCTGTATATATTGTTCGACATTCGCCTAGCATGTAGCATGAAATGAAATTAAAATTATTTACTTGTAGAATACTAGAGGTAGCGGTAGCGCATTATGAAATGTACATATAAACCTTCCTCTTCCATTACTTTATCTCTTAAAAAACCACATCAAAATCCGTTCCATAGTTTTAAAGATTTAAGCATATAAAGGGTCATAGGGACAGAGGAAGCGACTTTGTTTTATACTATTTATAGAATAAGTGTGTTAAAATAATGTTATAATTTATTTATGCAGTTCAACATTTTCTACTTCATTGTGATGTTTTAATATTTTATTTGACATTTTCCATCGTCGGCGTTTGGTAAAACTTCCAAAAATTCATATTAAGTGTTTATTTTAATTTATTTTCATGTTGGATATTTTTCCTGTATAATTATATAATTTTAATTTAAATAATTTAACTTTTAATAATTAATTATATGATTAGTTACTTATTTTTTATTTTGACATTTACATATAATTTAATATTACTTTTTTAATTTTGACATGGACATTTATTATTTTTGCTTTTATTTTTCTTTTATTCAACTGACTTAAGCATAAATAGTTAAGTTTTACATATTTATAAAACAGCAAATTAAATTTAGTACTTAATTAATGAAATGGAGGTAATTAACATGTTATTTATTATTGTTTTCTCAAATAGTATTAATTTCCCGATTCAGTGGGGAAAAAAGCAATATCTTGCAACTCCATATTATAATGCATTTAAGTTTTTTGTATCTACCCACTATGAAATGAATTTATGTATATTAATCAAAATATTGTTCAGTAGTTTAAGTTCTAGCCCTGATGACGCTGTCATAAGCGAAACCGGTAGGCTATTTATAAAATAATAAAGTATAAGTGTTATGTAAAACAGTACAAGTGTTTCTTCATTTAAAAAAATAATATTTTAATATTTACGCCATTCAATTGTTTAATTACGTATATCGTCGCTTCTGTAGTCTAGTGGTCCAGCGTCGGACTTTACTTTTTGAGGTCCCAGGTTCGGTCTTTGAGTCAGGCAACAAAAAACCCGGAAAATGTAAAATGTACCCGGTTGGCGATACGCTTACCTTCTATCACATTGTGGAACTCAGTGTCTTCGGCTAGTCGTGGTTGTGCCTCTGCCTACATCTTCGGGTATATGAGGCTAAAGATATTAATTGCGTATATTTTAACCGCTCGCTGGCCACATTCGTAACAGTGAGATCCAATAAAGAAAGGGATTGAAGGAAGGTATTGGTTCCCCGGCAACTAGGACTTCAACCTTTCTCGCTTGTACTACCACAATTTCCAAAAAAGATCCAGCCAGTAGTAGAAACGGTAGTTTTATGACGACATAGTGTGTAATTCACTATTAGCGAACCATTATGTGATATTTCGTATTCACACAACTAAAATTTACGCTTTAAGTGGAAAAATATACATGAAAACTTCTGATGAATACAGTATCAGGTCACTAAATGAATATCCTTTTTTTGGCATTAATTGGTGTAATAAGTGGCTAGACTCCAAGAATTTCCTAATTTTTTGTATGTTTTTATTGTGATTTAAAACATGTATTGGAATGTTGCCCAACAGGGAAGTGAACATTTTCAGTATTAGAAGCTATTTTTGACTAGGATTTTGTTATATAAACGCGTTGAAATTCAGTGACCAAGTGCCATCTTAGTTGTACTTTATTAAAACATTAAAGCAAAAATAATTAACCATTAAATTAATGGGCTGCAAGTTAAGCCATCTAAAATTCCTAGATTTGCAGAACTACCCAATTGTAAAATCAGTCAAAAGCACTTATGGCAGTAAGCAAACTAGTAATTTTCAAAAAACCGCCAAAAGTAACTTTTACTGCAACATTTATGTTATCCAAAAAATAACATTATTGGTTGGAGTATTCGGCATTTTTATAATATACTCGCTTTACTACATCTAGTACTATGAAATAAAAATGAATATCTAATGCTTTAACAAATTTAATGTTTGAAATGCTACTGCTAAAACAGCGAAAAAGAATGAGCTACCGAAATGAGCGGCGAAACATTTGCAATGTAAATGAGGAGGGCAACCCCGCCAATTATTCCGAGTCACAATTCAAACCAATCTGTTTCAGTGTACAATAGACAGGGTTACTTCGAAGGAACCGGCAAAATTTTAACATGAAGCTGTAATGGCTTAAATGGTAATGAATTTTAAATGTTATTGCACAATTTTTAATATTTACTTTAACTAGTATTCATACAAAAATAGTTCGCAAAATTCTTTCCTTAATTTTTTTTTTGAAGTTATACTTCTTTTGGCGCGTTAGGGAAAAATTATGAGGGTAAATTTTTAGGATGCGCGCGCTCACCGTCACGAAAAACCGACATGATGAAGTTAGCTATAGATAACATTTTAGTTTTTTGTGATATTTTTATTAAATATTAAATAAACTTTATTTAACTAAATAATGCATTATAATAAAACTTTTAATGTATAAAATACCTTTTTTCTATGGTTAGTGTCATTTTGTCTACAAATGTAAAATAAGGCAAAAGATAAAATTTTTAAAAAGATTTTTATCTTATTACGCCGAAGAAGTATAACTTCTAACGCGTGTGCATAAGTACACACACAAGTTTTTTTTAGAAATACTAACGAACAAAGTAAATTAAATTTCGTTTCGAATCATTAAATGCCCTTATTATATAATAATTGCATTATTAGTTATGAATTAAATGTTATGGACAAGTTATACAAAGTAGGTGGTAGAGTTTCGCAGCGACTCGCCCGGATTGGTACCACCGCCTTACCTATTCCTGCCGCCATAACGTCATGACGTGTTCCGGTTCAGAGGGTAAGGTAGCCGGTTAACTTACTTTTGCTCGAGGCCTAACATCCTGACCTCAGGTTGGCAACGCACCATTACCACCTTTGGTGTCTCTAGGCGACGTGAATTTCTTACCATCAGGAAATCCGTCTGCTTGTTTGCCTTCCTATAACATAAAAAAAAAATCTAACCCCAAAGTAGGCAAATTATATGCTTGTTTTATGGGTGTTAGTTAACGATACTAATACATAGAAATACTTAAATAGATACGAGAATAAATTTAAAAAACACCCAGACCCGGAAATTCAGACATCTAAATGTTCGTCACACAAATGTCTGCCCCAGTCGGGAATCGATCCCGAGCCTCGAGGATGATCCTAGTTAAGCGTGTACGCTAGCCACTCCAACGCAATGTCGTACCTAGTGCGAGTCATGACGTCACCAGCCAGCGAATGGGACTGCGGTCGGTGGGAACCATTTTACGCTTTGTTTACGCTATAACCACACATCTTGTATTTTAACGTCGGATAAACATTATAAATTTACGTTATTTTTAACTTCATAGATCGAAAGTGTTCCGAATTGTTTCTCAAAATTTGGCTGGTACCCATATTTTTTGACTCCAACGGCTATACCCGGGTTGCGATTTAGCTCTGGCCACGGCCTCCCCATATTATTACATAAACGTAAGATATGCCTAGTATCACAATATTGCTCGGCCAATGACTATGTCCGCACAAGTACATTTTCAATTAGGTACGCTTTCGTCTCCATTTTATTTATTTAATTCTTTATTATACACAATTTATGACTTAAAATATGGACAGTGATAAACAGAAATGCACAAAAGGTGATCTTATCTCTAGGTCTACAGATTTACAGAAACACTAGGAGGCATCATGCACAATAAATAAATAACCTAAACATAGAAACAATATAAAAAAAAACTCAACAATGACATACTTTAAAACAATATAACTAATATAAATAAATCTATATAAATAAGAAACCTGATTATCACAAATTGTTATGCAAGTGTTAAGTAATACTCTTTCAACCGTTTTTTGAAGATGGACTGGGAAGTGCTATCGCGGACCTCTTTTTTTATATATGTCAAGTTTTGGTTCATCTGCCGTCAAGTGATATTCTCTAAGATGCATACGTTACATCTGTGCGACAGCCTTCAAAATCCGTGATTAAAAAAATATATGCAGGATATTTATATATTACAAGTTACATGTTAGTTAAGAATAATAATAATGATAATAATAAAACTTTATTTGCCTTAGTAAATAGGGTACATCGCAGGTCTTAATATCTAAAGTAAGTTTGGCCTATTTTACCATTTTACTGGTATGCAAATTTGTTGTGGCACTCAAATCACTGTTTTACATATTTTTTAACATCGTTTCAATAAATCAAATCAATCAAATTTACATCGTACAAAAATTATTATAATATATATTATTTAAGTTATTAGACTACAATTTAAACATATTTTACTAGTTCATAAAATTATAGTTACCTCGTATGGAATGTCAAAATAATATAATAAATGGAAGAAAGCAAACTATATGCTCATGTTGTGGATCAAGTCAAAAAACGATTCTTATATATAGAAATACGTAAAAAGATAACACAATAGATTTAACAAGCACGTCTATACTTGGAAATGGAGATATCTAAATGTTCATCATAGAAAGGGGATGCCTTGAGGAATAGAACCCGAGCTTCGCGGTTAGTCGGTGGCAGTGTTACCAACCCTACTGTTTTAACAGTAGATTTACTGTTTTTGACGTGACACCACTGATTTCTGTTTTTGTACGATTTTCTACTGTTTTTATGTCATTGTTGTTATTAATACAAATCAAAGGCATTTTACATACAAAATCTGAAATATGATTGCATTTGATTCTACTGAAAATCATATGAAATTTTCTAATAGAAGGATATACGATTTTAACAAAAACAATAAAGCAGAAAATGTCTAGGATAGAGTAATACACAACAATGAAAAATGTTTGTTATTTTGATCACCTATTTTAATGAATAACATAATTATGTTATTTTTTTTTCAATAACGTACTTTATAAAAAAAACGTGTCAATTAAAGAAGTACTACTGGTAGTGCTGCAGTATTAACTTATACATCTATATAACTAATTCTATATCCCAATTGAAGGGTTTTTGAGATATGTAATAGATTTAATGTTTTGAAGATGTAATTTTACTGTTTTCTACAGTTTTTTAAGATTGATCTGATAAGATTGATTTTCTATTCACTGGGGTTGGCAACACTGGTCGGTGGAGTTAAACATTTTTGCTAGCTCCTCGACTAACGAGACGGTCGTATGAATATTGCTAATCAACAAATTATTTAAAAAAAACGACGGTTTAAAGTTGATGTTCAAATTTTGATATTTTATGTACATATACTTTTAAGCTGCAAGTTAAGCCCTCTAAAATTCCTAGATTTGTAGAACTACCCAATTGTAAAATCAGTCAAAAGCACTTTTGACAGTAAGCAAACCAGTAATTAATAACAACGCAATAATCGATATAAGTTCGATAACTGCAGCTGATTTGTAATATTCTGTTTATCTTTTTCTATTTTGTTAATAGGTTAACGTTTAGTTAGCAATTTTCCGCATCAAAATCGGTCCATCTGTTAAGAAGTTGATTTTTTTCCGCCGTGGATTATAAACACAAATTACTGTACTTCACAAGATGAAAGAACATTATCATGGAAAATACGCAATAAGAGGTATTTCTGCCAAACCATGAACGTTAACTGCTTCTGTTTATTGCTAACTGAAACAATTTCATCTAACCTGTTTTTTTAAGATGAATTGTGGACTGATGATCTGGTCAAAATCGCGGGGAGTCGCTGGATACAAGCGGCTGGTGACCGTGACTTGTGGCGCTCTTTGGGGGAGGCCTATGTCCAGCAGTGGACGTCTTCCGGCTGATGATGATGATGATGAAATTGAAGACAGCAACTCTTTGGGTTCGTCAATTTTGTAAGATCCTTTCATGTTACTGTTACTCAAGTTGTAAGACTCAATATGTTACTTTTAAGATAAATTAATTATAACATTTAAATATGTCCCAGTAAACAATACTAAATCACAAAATGAAGAAAAATGATACCTAATATACAGCAAGATTTTTTTTATCACCATCCAAATTTTTTCTAGTATCTAGTATCTAGTCACCTCTGTGGCCTAGCGGTCCGGGTGTTGGACTTGACTGCATGAGGTCTCGGGTTCGAATCCCGGGTCGGCCTACAAAAAGAAAAATTGGATTTTTCCAATTTTCTAATTTAAAAAAAATGTTGGTCGGGATTGGAAATGTGCCCGGTTGGCGATAGGCTTGCCACCTATCACATTGTGGGACTTAGTGTCCGGCTAGTCGTGGGTGCCCTGGTTGTGCCTCTGCCTACCCCTTCGGGGATATGGGCGTGAAGATACCTACCCATAAAGTATCTATAAATAAGTCCATTTATGAAAAAAAATAGGTATCTAGCAGGTAGCTCTAGCATGTCAGAGCACTCAGCGCGTAGGTACGGTACTTTGTAGACGACTTTGCGATGTCATATCTTAATATTTTAGTATTGAGGGATACTAAAAGAAAAAACACGTATTTAATTATTTTCACTTAAGATCAACATATTAAAATTTGGATGGTGATTAAAAAATCAGGGTGTATTTTGTCTTTATAGCTAAAAGCATGTCTTTTTTAGTTTTTCAAACTATTTTTATTTTATAGTTTTAGTCTTTACTGGATGTTAATATCTCAAGTTAATAAAATAATTCTGATCCGATAATTGTTGTACGAGATTGATATTTAGTAGCATCTTCAGGACAGGACAGCCAGGACACCCACGACTAGCCGAAGACACTAAGTACCACAATGTGATAGGTGGCAAGCCTATCGCCAACCGGGCACATATCCTATCCCGAACTACATTTTTTTTATTAGAAAAGTGAAAATACACATTTTCTAGTTTTTTCGTTGCCTAATCCGGGGATCGAACCAGGACCTCAAGAAGTCAATTCCGACGCTGGACTGCTAAACCACAGAAGCCACGATATACGTAAAGAAACAATTGAATTGTGTAAAAATTAAAATATTTGCACACCACAATGTGATAGGTGGCAATATGTGACCTATCGCCAATCGAGCACATGTCCAATCCCGGGCAACGTTATTTTAATTGAAAAAAATAAATTACACAATTTCAAATAATTTTTGTTACCCCAACCGACCGCAAAACCACAGAGGCGATATTTAAATATTTTTTATAAAACAAGTTAGTAACCTATCTGTGTGGGTTTGCAGTCTTAAAAATCAATCTATCCTATAGGAAACGGATCATGGGTTAAGGGTTAGTCAAACTTCAGCTTAAGTTTATTTTGCAATTCATAAATAAACCGGCCTCAGGTTGGCAACGCACCATTACCACCTTTGGTGTCTCTAGGCGTGAATTTCATAATATCAGTAAATCCTTCTGCTTGTTTGCCTTCCAATACCATAAAAAAAACCCTAGAATCGGTCAAGCCATGTTAGATATGTATTTCGTGTGTATTACAATTTTTTTATACATATCTTATCAGAAGGAAAGTAGAAATAGCATTTTCAAGTAAATGTAGTGATACCAATCCGGAAGCTTTGACTCAATTATCCCATTGAGAGCGTAAATAATAAGCTACGTACATTAATACTGAAAATATAAGACTAAATAATACGAAACCTACAATGTCACAATTAATAAACTCTATTATTGTATTGTTATTATTTATTTATGTATGAATCAGAATCAGAATCAGAATAATCTTTATTCATATGAACCATACAAGTGGTATTTGTGCGCGTCGACATTTTTTTAAACTACCACCGGATCGGAATCGTGGCCTTACACTGAGACACTGGGACATCTTATATATAATATTATACTGATTTTACGAGTTTCTAACTACAAATATTTTTACAACTCAATGAGAAGCTTATCTTAACATCTGGAAGCAATGTGATATTGCATATCCTAATAGATCTTGATACCATTATTTTTAAACACTTAGCTGAGTGCAAGAGTTTTTGATTGCCAAAAGAAATAAATAGATCAGTTTGTTTAGTAAAGTATAGAGGCTCATGATTACTCATGAATGCCTTATTTTAAAACATTTAATATGTTTACATTTCTGTCACGATATACAGCAATTTAAACAAAAAGTGTGTGTGTCAGCTACTACGCACGATTGGAGTTTACTCCTTACGAAATGTATCTTGCAGCACACATGTCTCCTACAGCAGATTTAGTTATGTCAATTCTTCTTAATTAGTATCATCGCAGACATTAGAAGTGTGATCCAAATAGTCAGTATTTTTATAGGTAGCGACTCCTCCTGTACGGAGACTACGAAGTATCGCACAGGAGGAGATCCCGAGAATGAGATAAGCTGTGTAATGTATTCCATCTCATTCTTTTACACGTTGAATCCACAAGATATATATGTTTGTCTCTTTCTAACGCCTCAACTTTTCGTGTCACACTTGATTTTACTCCTCATAAAATTTCCGTACCGGGCCTTATAACTCAAATCGTTTCATACGGAAAAAACTCCAATAAACTCCAAAAGCTTAACAGTCGCCATTTCCAAAAAAAAGTAGGTATGCCATCGGTAAAAAGGCTGTCTTTAAAAAAAAAGTATAGCAGCTATGACACCTAAATTTAACAAACTTCTAAGTACAACTTAGAAAACCAATTATGCTCATGTTTAAAAGATGTATATTTAGGTTATTTTTAAAAAATGTAATTGTAGTGTGAATGAGTCTTAAAATGATAAATTTCTTTAAAATAATATAATTTAATAATCCATATTTAATATTAATCTAATGACTTTTTTAACGATATTAGAAGGCTAACGAGCATACGTGTTTCCTGATGTTAAGATATTAATGACATCAACGCTGGTACTGGTACGTTGCCAACCTGAGGCCTTGTATGTTAGGCCTCGAGCAAAAGTAAATTGTAATTCTCATTTTCAATTATTTAAATTTTAGTAGGATAGGAGCAGGACAGCTTGCAGGTGACGGCATAGTGCTGAATCTTGTTCTCCTCCTTAATTAATTAATTTTAAAAAAAGCTTCCGAAAATAAATAAAGTACAAAGCGTTTGTAGCAAATAGACCTATTATTTTAAACGATTTTAGCCAGGTCATACTGAATATGCTGTCATTCACTGATTTTATTACTCGCAAGTCGAAGTATAAACAATCACTTTATTATTTAAGTTTAGATAATAAGCCCTGTTACAAAAACCAATTTTTCGAAAAATTTTGAACTCTATAGTTTTTCGAAAAAACCTAGCCATTCTAAGGTATTTCGTAGATCTGACAATCTATTACGAAATATTTTCGCAGCACTGCGTGTAATTTCATCTCATCATCATCATCATCATTTCAGCCATAGGACGTCCACTGCTGAGCATAGCCTCCCCCGTTGACTTCCACTTCGACCGGATGGAAGCGGCCTGCATCCAGCTAGACCCCGCGACCCTCATAAGGTCGTCTGTCCATCTCGTGGGTAGCCGTCCTATGCTTCGCTTGCTGGTACGTGGTCTCCACTCGAGAACTTTTCTGCCCCAACGGCCATCAGTTCTCCGCGCTATGTGCCCCGCCCACTGCCACTTCAACTTGCTAACCCGGCTGGCTATGTTGGTGACTTTCATTCGCCTGCGGATCTCCTCATTTCTGAATCGATCTCGCAGGGAAACCCCGAGCATAGCCCGCTCCATAGCTCGCTGTGCAACCTTGAGCTTGTTTAT
>NJDD01001093.1:76582-91740 GCA_002245505.1 Calephelis nemesis | reverse complement strand
TCCGCATGATTTTCGTCTTGTCCATGTTCATCTTAAGGCCCACCTGCCGGGAAACACGATTGAGGTCTTCGAGCATTGTACTAAGGTCTTCCAGCGATTCCGCCATTAAGACTATGTCATCGGCCATTCGAAGCTGAGTGATGTACTCGCCGTTGATGTTGATGCCCATTCTTTTCAACTCCAGAAGCTTAAAAGCGTCCTCCATTGCGTTGGTGAAGAGCTTAGGAGATATAACGTCTCCTTGTCTTACACCTCTCTGCAATGGAATCGCCTCTGTGCGTGTAATTTGCTTACGAGCAATTGAAATGGCCTTTCTAAGATAAATTGGGCTACTTTAGACCAGTAACCAGGCAATCACCGTTATTTTCAACTATTAACAAAAAAAATCGCAACCAAATTTCGATAGGCCTCTAATTGCAGATAGGTGAAATCAGCTATTACTATTATAGTTTATATTCACTCGACGTAGGGAAGCCACGTTCATCATAAGCATTATTACCATAATAGTTAAATCTGAAGAAGAGTTCCGAAAGTTAATTTAGGTCTTACTTTGTTACGCATATAGCTTTTTTATATAAATGGAGAAGTAGGAGAATCAAATAAATTAAAACTTTGTTGTATTTTTAATGATAAAACCTATTGGTAAAAGATAAAAGTAGGCTGTGCCATTCTAAGGGTTACCGGTAGAGTTGCACGTTAGACTTGCTGGGATGCTCTATAATGCAGGATAGCGACGCACCTTAATTATGTATTTTCTTTATATAATAGGCTACAGTTGCCTCTTACCATCAAGAGAGCTTGTTCTGTTCGCTGACTTATCCCATACTAAATAAATAGATATTTTAGTTATTTCTCAAGAAAGAAAAGAAAAGAAAGAAAAAATATTTATTGCGGGATATGAATCCAATGTGTATTACATAATTTTCAAACATTGTGAATAAAAACATTTTTTAAGTTATACCAAATCACGAAATACTACTGAACCAGCCAAGTCAAATCTTAAAAGTATCTTTACGCCCATATCATCGAAGACGTAGGTAGAGCCTATAACATGCCACCCACGACTCGCCGAAAACTCTAAGTCCCATAATGTGATAGGTGGCAAGCATATCACCAACCGGGCACATACCCAATCACTGGCAACCTTATTTTTTTTAGAAAATTGGAATTAGGTATGCCCTTTTTTTAATTTTTTTTGTTGCCAGACCAGGGGATTGAGCCCGGGACCTCAAGAAGTCAAGTCCGACGCTGGACCGATAGACCACAGATGCCATCAATCAGTCAAATCTTATGTCTTAATTAAAAGCCAATGTATGTATCTTCATGCCTGCATCCCCAAAGAGGAGGACAACTGACGACTAGCCAAACTACTTAAAGGATTGTCAGAATGGAATCCGGAACCTCATGTAGTTAACGACAACATCGGACCAATAGACCACAGAGACGACAAAATTGTTTTTCACTACACAGAATAAAACAAAGTCGCTTCCCCTGTCCCTACGTCCCTATGTCCCTTTGTATGATTAAATCTTTAAAACTACGCAATGGATTTTGATGTGGTTTTTTATATAGATAAAGTGTTTGAAGAGGACGATTTATATATACGTACTTCATAACCGTGTGAAGCCGGGGCAGTCCGCTAGTATAACATAAGTTTTAGGATTTTCTCTTGCATTCGCATAAATTGCAATAATTTTATTAACAGAATAGAAAAAGAAATATGCAATCTAATTGATAACTTATTTTGTTTAGAGTGGGTTAGAAACAAAAAAATAATAAATAATCGAACTATGAGTTAATGAATTAACCGATTGACATTTTGGTTTTTATCCCTCTTCCACGGGAACCCAATTGATAGTGGGATAAAAAGTAAACTATACTTTTCTCCGTAGCGTAAAGTTAATAGTAATTTAGTTGCGGTCGGTTCAATAGATTTTGTGTTATTTGGGATCATATTTTTAAAGCGTTTATCTAAAATACGACTACCTACATTTGTATCGCCTCTGTGGTCCAAGAGTTGGAGTTGACTTTATGAGGTCCCGAGTCCGAATCCCAAGAAGAAAATGTGGTATTTTGAATTTTGTAATAAAAAAACGTTGCTCGGGATTGTATATGTGCCCGGTTGGCGATCCCACCTATCACATTGTGGGACTTAGTGTATTCGGCTAGTCGTGGGTGCCTGCTTGTGCCTCTGCCTACCTCTTCGGGGATATGGGCGTGAAGATCCTTTTTTTTTAATAAATTTAGGGCTTTTTACGATGAATTTAAACAGACTACAATGACGAGGAGGTTCTCAAATTCTAGAAAAGAATTTGCTATGCTTTTTTGTATATTCCTCGATAATTATAAATGAATTTTTATAGTCGTATTTTCGAAAGCTGGGTCATGACTAAGAGGTGGTTCATACGCTATATTTTGTAAAGCATATTTTTTGTTTACTTAGATATAGCAGATTTTCATGAGCTTACCAACCTTTAGAAGTATACAAGCTTCCTCGTGTTGGTCCAGGTCTCCTGTGTAGAATAGACCATCTGCCTCCTGCCAGGAAGATCATAAGAGGCGAGCAAATGTTAAATAGGGCAACCAACGAGACCACTGATGGTCGCAATTATGGAAGGAGATTGTAAAGAAAGGGACTAACATATGAATGCGGTTAAAATCAAAATAATGGTATTTGAAAAAGACGTAGTCAGGAGCTGATGATGTAGTGTTGGAGCAAGTGAATGAAATTGTGTATCTTGGTTGAGCTTTTAGCAGGTAATAAAGATACACCACGGATATAGAGGGGAGAGTATATGCAGGATATAGTGTGAATGGAGTGTGGAGTAAGCTATTTCAAAGCAAGGTTTTGAGTCAAACAGCTAGACTCGCTTTGCATAATACTGTGCTTATCCCAACGTTATTGTATGGAAGCGAGAGTTGGGTGTGTCAGAAAAAGCATGAAATTAGGATAAATGCGGTTGAAATAAGAGCGCTAAGTAAAACCTGTGGTGCAACAATCGCTGACCGCATTCGTAACAATGAGATCCCAGAAAGAGTGGTATTGAAAGAAAGTGTTGGTGTTAAAATGCAAAAGGGCATGCTCCGCTGGTTCGGGCATGTGGAAAGAATGACAGATGAAAGATTGACAAAGCAGATATACAATGCAAATGCGGATGGATGTAGGTACCAGGGGAGACCAAGGTTGACATTCCACGATCAGATCAGTCGGATATTATCCGAGGATGTTGTCAAGAGTCTCCGAAACTGCTGTGTTGGTATGAAAAGGGTTATAAATGTGAAGGAAGCCAGACAGGTTTGTCAGGATCGTGAGGTCTGGCACACGATACTTTCTGCCTACTCCGTAAGGGACTTGGCGTGAAGATATGTATATATTTACTATGTACAAGATAAGTGGTTATCCCGGCAAACACTGTTTTGCCATATTTTTTTTTCGATCGCTGAGAATTACGAGTATAATGTTATGTATAAAATCCACAAAACATATTAAAAATAGTTTCAAAGGAGTGCGAACGTTATATTATCGTGACTTTAGATTTTTTTATTTACTAGCCGACTCGGCTACCGTTGTTTTTCTCGACATTAACTGCTGATGGGGATTCATTTTTGTAAATAGACTAGCCGTCCCGGTGAACTTTACATCGCTCAAATTTAACAGCTACTAACAATTTTTGTAGATTAGAGTGATATTGTGGATTCTATATCTATAAATTTTAAAGAAAGAAAAAATTTCGCCCCAGGCAGGATTTGAACCTGTAACCTTTCGTCTCAAGCCGACGAATGCTCTAACCAATTGAGCTACTGAGGATTCAAGTCCCGTGGCGAAATTTTTAATTCCTTTCTAACCCGTTAACGCGGGTAGTTATGTCCTATAGATACACAATTCTGAGTACCCACCAAATGAGTTCATCACAGATGAAATTCACATTTTTTAGAATGGACATAACTTTCGTTTCTTGCATCGTATTTTTATTTTTCGTTTTTTTTTAGCACTTGCCCTGTGCGTGGGATAAATTTCTATAAATCTCTATAAATTATAATTATAATAAAAAATAAAAATACGATTCTATATCTAGTGAATACATTATTTAATACTATATAATATTCTAAATCTAGTGTGCTGCCACTTCAATGTATAGAATTTACTCTTCTACAGTTTTGTTTCAAATATATACGAATAAAACGACGCTTTAGATACATTTTTTGTCGTCATTTATGCGGTAAAGGCGAGTTTAACCGATTTCTTATTGTTTTAAATACTGTAACAAGTTAAACTTGCCTTGTCATATAATCTTAATTGTATCTTGATCGTATTAGGTACTGCTGCGGAGATCAGAACTGTCGAGTACTTTTTTATAACAGAATGTTTATTAAATGTTTTTATATTCGTGTTGGAAAATTAATATCAATTTTTTATAGAATATCTGGATGCCAAACGCAAACCGCGTCATTTAACTCAATAAAACTCAAAATAATTAAGCTTAAGTAATTGCGAAAACCAACTATTTCAGTGGGTGGTACACAAAGTCGCGATTTTATCATTTTTTTCGAAATATAGCAAATACCTCCGGATTACATTTTATCTACATCTTAGTAGTCATTTTTGAGTTACATTTAATAGTAGAATTAAACTATTACTCAATAACCACTAGTCGTAAAATAACCACCTCGGAATCATGATCTATCTTCCTAAAAAATAACCATCAAAACCGGCCTGCTATCAGCCGAATAATGGCGAAATAAACCTACAAAATAACATGCAGTGGAATTAACAACCTCCTCCTTTTTTGGAGTCGGTTAAAAAGATGGCTAATATGTTTATTTTAAATGTAATCGTAGTTGCAGCAGTTAGTTTAGAATTTCAGTAACTGGATTTACGTATTTAGAACTAAAGATTTTCCGCGACTTCATGTTTTAAAATTACGTTTACGGGAACCACATGAGCAATTAAGATTTATTTCAATTAATCCTTATAATATCAGTCCCTCAAAAATAACTCTTTTAAACAGACACACGGAGAAAAAACTGATTTGTTACTTACTTTTTATTTATTATATTACTTTCTTTCAAAGCACTGTTATTATAATATTAAAAATAGGCTCCATTAACATTTCAATAATTTTAGGACATCTTTTAACATGTAGATTGATGCAATGCGTTTAAACATTTTTAAGCTATGAACACACGAACTTTCTTACAAAAACTTTCCTACAAACACGCCGATTTTGAAAACACTTGCCACCTTCCTCCACTCCTCACCGTAAATTGTCGTCATAAGTCTTCCCGGATACCAATATCTGCCTACATTTGCATTGTATAAGTGCTTTCTCGATCTTTCTTTTCCTTACATCTGTGCGCCCTACGTCTCTTTCAAATACAATTACTTTGGTTTTCTTCGCATTCAAATGTAAGCCTCTCTTTACAATAATCTTCCTTAACTGTGGCCAGTGTTTGCAGCTCAGATGGTGTCGAGCTCAAACTTACAACATCGTCTGCCTAAAGCAGGCAGTTCACCACTTGGTTACCCATACACATTCCATATGAATTGGTCTTAACCTCTGAAAGTATTTTTCCAAACACAATCGTGCTGATAATACACAGCCCTGACTGATGTCAATATATCCACCCGCACACAAGCTTTACAATCTAAATACAAAGACTGCACAACACGAAACCAGGACCCGTCTATCCCTTGATTTGGTAAAATGTCCTAAAATTCTTACGTACCACTCCATCGACCGCTTTTTCGAGGCCTAAGAAAACAACAGAAAACCCTCTCTTCCAGAGCCACATATTTCTCCACAATGTTGCGAAGCCAAAACACGATCCCACACCCACAACATTACATTGGACATGCCATGCATCCTACTTTCAACTATTTTTCCATACACTTTACAACTGGTTCAGTCCATTCGAGAACCCATGCCTTTAAACAAGGCCGGGATGATCGCAAGCCTCCAGTTTTCGGGTACTTTGCCGGTCCTCCCACATCTATATTAATTTAAAAGTGTAATTTAGTATTAAATAATTAAATTCGATTGAATTGAAAGTCTTTCGAGATATATGTAGTGATATATATTATTAATGAATACTAATGAAATCTTGCGATTCAAAAAAAACTAATAATTTTTGCCCTAGAAATAATAAAAATAATATTTATGTATTCACTGTCGCCATGTACACATTTGCTTTTAAGTTATCAGGCGAATTTCATTTTAAAACCTTTTTGTAGGAGTCTGGTACCTGTCACGGGTGAAAAAAACCTAAATTACAGGTAGTAATTTCTGATTTAGGACTGTATCAGTTAGTCAGTCTACCGTGGTGATAGAGTCCTGCGACGTTTCTCAAGTTTTCGTCTATTAATAAAATCAAACTAAACAAAACGTTGTTCAATTTATACAAATTGATTAAAAACAATAGTCTATGGTCATAAACCATAGAGCACGGGTTGCATTATCTGTGCCCAATTGGTTGGGGGTTAAGTCGGCACGTGCGGGCCGCGTGCACCCCTAAGTGGCGACATGCTGGTCTCAAGAGCATATGCAACGTCTATTGCTAAATAATTATGAATTACAAAGAAAACCTCTCACCTTCATTGTTGACTTTGCTTCGTTTTATTGATTTGCAATATACAGATTACAATTATTGTTGAAGTTAAAACTTGTTTAGGCCGAGTAGGTTAACAATTAGGTAATTAAGGTGAAGGTAAGTTTAAAAATATTGTTAAAAAAATGTGAACTAGGCTTAGCGTGAAATACTAATTTATTATACGTTTATAGATGTACTTTACAAATTTATCCATATTTTTCATAAGTTTTGCAGTTAATTCAGAAATTATACAGACATAACAAATATCCATACTAAAGGTCCATCGACTTGCATAAATTGCATCTAGAACGTGCCAGTACATTTGAACGTATATGTCATCTTAAGCTGGTGTTTTCCTACCTTCTTTAACCGGCAGGAATTGTTTACCATTTTATGGCGAAACACCTATAGATGTTATATTAAAGGTGCGTGGCTATCAGGTAACCGGGGTGCTAGGCCCATTGTAAAACTCTACAGCGGCAGGAATAGATAAGGCGGTGGAATGTGAAATATCTTAAATTCATATAGTTCTTTTATAACATTATATGTATCGATTCACCGATGGGGGCCCTCCACAAAGATAACAAACCGGCCTCCACTAACGAGCCACTGCAGTTCGGAGCCCTCGTCCCAACTTAAAAACTTTCCTCTTCTCTAACGCCAATACTCTTAAAATTCTTGGCAACTATTATTGGAAGACCTACTTATATATACGTTATACCTATATAAATGTAAATAAAAATTTAAAGCTGTGTTACTAATTTGAAAATTCTTTAATGATAAATTAAAACATACCCTTTCTCATTTTTGTACCATCACTTTTTTCAATCCTCTCTCTCTTTGATCTCACTATTTGAAATGCGATCAGCGAGCGTCACACCACATATTTCCCGGAGCGCTCTTATTTTGACCGCATTTATCCTATTTTTATGCTTTTTCTGACATACCCAAGGCCAACTTTCTCTTCCACTAATGTTGGGATAAGCACACATTAATGCAAAGTGAATGTATCGTCCTTAATCGAAACCTTGCTTTGAAGTAAGATATCCGGCGCTTATTCCAGAACACACTCTTCTATATACCTGCCTAACCTACCGTTTCTTCCGTCACTGTTAAAGGTACTATTTACCGGCTACCCTCACCTCCAGACCGGTGGATCCTACAATGGATCGGATAGGTAAGTTGTCGCACAGCGCTATATACCCCCAGTGGTCTTGTCGGTGATAACCTATTTTACCTATACTCGCCTCTTACAAGCTGCCTGGCAGAGAAGCAGTTGGTCAATTATACTCAGAGAACCCGAACTGAAATGGGGATTTACATATAGACATTTAAAAATCTTTAAGAGATTTTGTTAGATCTGCAGATAAACTTTCACAGTATGTGTCTCAGTTAATCGTTTCCTGCTTTTCGTTCTTGATCTGCTTTTTGTCTCTGTAACACTTTTTCCATGGACAGAAGAATGGTGGGTCAGCTGAAGTTATTTGATCGATATTTCCTGCTTTGTTTGTTTTTTCAGCCAGCGTCAAGTGTATCTCTTAGAAAGATTGGAGACTTTTTGTGTCAAATGTCCAACCGCTGGTCGAGCTTGTTATAATGCAAATGACTTTTTTGTAGAGTTTTCTTATGAGTCCTAGGTTCAGCTTCTGCGTCAGAAAACTCAAATGTGTTTTAAAAATATCGTCGCCTTGGATTGCTGATGATAGGTTTGCCACCAATCTCACTGTGGGACTAAGTATTTTTGGCTAATCATGGGTGTCCTAGTATTCACTCGCCCTAACTTTTCATGAATATAGACGTGAAGATACTTACTCGTTTGCTTACTTTAGCTAAAATTGATGTTACAGCTGCTTCTGTACTAGTAGAAAAAATCAGAAACAGTTCTTGTGCTTGCTCCTAAACAAAGCGGTGGCACCTACCAGCCCCGGGCAGGTGATTCAAAGAACTCTACTAACTACCGCCTGCTTATGCCTAACTACTCCAGTTAAATAAAAGATTTAATTGGGAATTTTTCTTTTAATTAAAAAAATGGATGCAAGCTAGTATACGTACAATATAATTCATAGATATCTTTTTCTGCTATTGTAATGATGTGGACGAAAATTGGCAATTTTAATGACGTAAAAAATTAAAGCCCTATGTTCTTAATATACAGCAAGATTTATTTATCACCATCCAAATTTTTTCTAGGCATAAAGTATCTATAAATAAGTCCATTTATGAAAAAAAATAGGTATCTAGCAGGTAGCTACCTAGCATGTCAGAGCACTCAGCGCGTAGGTACGGTACTTTGTAGACGACTTTGCGATGTCATATCTTAATATTTTAGTATTGAGGGATACTAAAAGAAAAAATACGTATTTAATTATTTTCACTTAAGATCAACATATTAAAATTTGGATGGTGATTAAAAAATCAGGGTGTATACTTAAGTATATTGTTTAAGAATCAATTCAGAGATAGTAAGATGAGTGCGCATCAATTATTGACCCAAATTGGCCAATTTAAGTTAGTTTAAGTTTTATAGGCTAATTCAAGGTAGTAATTTAAGTTAGTTTTAATTTAAGGTAGTTGGTGTGCTAGTTCGCGTTTATCTCATTTTAATTGTTTAAAATAGAAAAATCAACCATAAGCCTTAATTATTTTATTAATTTTCAAGGTCTAGAAACAAATGCATATATTTATTTACACTTACAACTATGAAAAATCAAAAAAACACCGAACTCGCGTCGGTTCACTATTTTTTAACCGACTGCGCAAAAAGGTGGAGATTCTCAATTAGACTATATGTTTTTTCTGTATTTGTTACCCGATCAGTCCGTCCTAGCCAACCGATTTTGATGGTTCTCTTTGAGCAAGATAGTTTATAATTCCGAGGTAGTCCCATGTCAACTTTATCATGATCCGATTACTTTTTGAGTTACAGTCACAATTATTAAATCAAAACTTGGTAATTTATTACAAAATGAAATAATTGGAATCGGTTTTTGCAGTTTTTATTATTTTACGAATATTTTAGATGTTGACACTCGTTTTTTTTGCATAGCTCAGAATAATTATTTTTTTAATCAGTTCAGAATCAGAATCAGAATAATCTTTATTCACATGAACCATACAAGTGGTATTTGTGCGCGTCGACATTTTTTTTAAACTACCACCGGATCGGAATCGCGGCCTCACACTGAGAAGATCCGGCGAAAGAAACTCAGCGGGCTTGTCTTTTTTTCAATGATAATATTTACAATATAATCTAGATTAAAAATACTAATTACAATCTGATTTTAACTTAAATAAAAGGTACAAAAAATTACATTACAAATTGCAGTGGGAGATTGAAACCTCTATTCCCAAGCATATTCATCTTCCAAATACTCTTAGACCGTATATTAAAAAGCCTTTTTGACATAATTTTGCTTTGATACTCAGTTATTAAACATATTAATTTCACATGAATCTACACAAAAGTTCTTGTGACTCGTCTATATAAATCTCAAAACTACCACCGGATCATAAATTAAATACAGTTTGTAAATTTATTAAATGGTATATAAATTTTTTAATATGCTCGGGAAGTTTATTGTAAAAACGTGTATATATTGGCTCTTTAAAAATAACTAATTCTGTGGAGAAGAGACTAAACAGAAAAAATGAATCGAGTAGTTTTGTTTGTACATTATGTATGTTTCTAGTATTTTGTACTATAGACTTTAGACTTCCTTAGTATATCAGTATACCTATTTTGAAGTATTTATAAATGACCTCCGCAAAATGAACGCGAACTTGACCGTAGACACGAAAACATTTTTTTGTACCTTCTTATTTTCGCTTTTAGATAACAATCAATAAATAAATATGACAAAATTGATTTAAGACAAAGGGCTTCAGTTTTGGCGCCATCGAGAGAAAAGATGGTCGAAGTTTTTTCATAATTATTGAATTTCGTGTTAATATTGAGTGATATTAGGCAATTTTGGTGTCATTTTGTACAATTTTGTTCAATGAAAGTGCACAAGAGAAATAATCATGAAGAAATTAGAGTATCATGTATTTCCTCGTTGCCGCCAAATCTCCTTACAAGGGCTTGTGTAATGAGGCCGCCGCTTTACCCAAGAGCCTGACATGACTTACTGACGACTTATGACTGATGACTAATTATAATTAATTAAAATTGATATACAATTTGATGCAAATTTCTACTTGGCGAATGCAAAATACTAACGTGAAGGCCAAAACTTAAAGAAAAAAAAGAAAAACGACAATTCGACAATTTTACATCAATTACAAGCTTCAAAATTAATTTAAAGTTTTTTGTTTTCTGACAAATCTGCAACGCGTTCGAAAATTTTACCACAGTTATTTAAAATGTTTTTTTTTTCTTCAATATTAATTTATTTTATTCAAATTATAAAGAAGTAAAATAAAGTATCTTCACGTCCATATCCCCGAAGAGGTAAGCAGAGGTCGAACAATGTGAGAGGTGACTGTGAATGAGATTCCAAGCCAGGCACACATTCGATTCCTAGCAACATATTTTTAACTATAAAATTGGAAAAACCATATTCTCTTTTTGTTGCCCCACCGAGAATCGAACCCGGGACCTCATGAAGTTAAATCCAACATCTGGACCGCAAGACCTCGGAGGCGAGAGAATATAAAAGTAGACATACGTGGAAACGTTAAAAAACTTTTTTTAAAATTTGAGTAAATGAACGACGTAATAATATGTTGCAATTTTAAACGCAATCTACGAAAAAAGTGCTCAAAACGAGCTGTTTTGTTGAAACTCAGGTCCTCCAAACAACTAAAATATCAGTCAAACCACACTACTTAATCCTCTCGCCATAAAGTCAGTGCTTGTCATTTTCTTGTTCCCATATAAACGACAAGATATGTCAGGTGGTAGACTTGCTTACACAAGAGACTTAAGATTTTCAACCTCAGCAAACTCACCATTCACCATCACCATTTGCGCAGTGTGTATCGTTAGGTTTTCCGTTTGTATTCTTTCTGGATTTTGGATTTTCGTTTAAGGCTGTTTTTTTTATACACGATCGCTTAATAGGAGTACCAAGAACATTTTTTTGCAGAATAAATGTGGCCACCGTATTGTAAGAATATACAGTAGGCAAAAAGGAGCAGGTTTAAGTATTTCCAAGAAGTTTTAATCGAGCGATTTTTAAAAAGGAAACTTACATTTTTTTTAAAATCCGACATCACAAAGACAATCAATTTTTTGTAATGTATATCGCCAAAGACAATCATTACTACTTTTCATTACATAACCCACCAGAAACGAAAAGTATAGTATAGTATCTTAACGGCCATATCCCCGAAGAGTTAGGCAGAGGCACGACCAGCGCACCCACGATTAGCCGAAGATACTAAGTGTGATAGGTGGCAAGCCTATCTCAAACCGGGCACATATCCTATCCTGAGCAACATTTTTTTTATTATAAAATTGGAAAACCCAATTTCCTTTTTGTTGCCCGACCCGGGATTCTAACCTGGGACTTCATGCAGTCAAGTCCAACAACTGAACCGCTAGACCACAGAGGCGTCACTTTATAAAACGAAACGTAATATTTAAAATGGTATGCTATGTAGTTCATCTCATAGTTTTCACTAGATCTTCATTATCGTGTTTGAACAGCGTAGTTAGCACGTAGTTAGTGATGTTCCACCATGTCCTCTGAGGATAATCCCACAGGTACGTGCTCAAGTGAACATACACCGCGCCGCCACAATAATAAGCAGGTAATTTGCAAGTGACGCCCTCTGTGTACCATGCGGGTGAATACTAATGTACCTAATTACCAAACTTGAATAATTTTACTAGTTGACTCTTTCATATATAGCTAATTTACAGATGAAAAAATGCTAACAATTGCGGATTGCTTTCTTCTGTGAGCTGATGGTACTTCAAACCCTACATATGAATGTTTCATGATTTACAAGTGCGTGTTCCATAAATATTTATCTGGTTTTGAGTGTGTACTTAATTCCTGAAGTGTATAGGAATGTAAGGATTTATATTGTATATTTATTTGAAATGTAAATTCAAAATAAAATTGTTTATAAATAAAATTACTATTTAATTTGTACTACTATTAAAATTATGCGCTTCGGCTTTACACTTTTTACTCTTTTTACACTTTATCCTTTTATTTTTAAATTGGCTGACCTAATCTAAATTTAAGCGAAATGGTTAGTTATGTAATAGCAACTCTATATATTTTTAAAATACATTCGGATTTCCGAAGCTTGACGAATATAGCCGAAGCGCAAAACTTAAATAGTACTACTGTAAGAAAGTTTTTGTAGGTATCAACCAGCACGGCTATTATGAAAAAATTAGCAAGCAGCGAACAATTTCTATGTGTCAAACTCAAATGACATTAAAAAAATTAAAATTAAAAATCATCTAATAGGAATAAGAACTTAAGTTCAATAATGAGATCGATGACAAACGCAAAAGTTTTAAACTGTGTAGCGCGTGTCAACGCCCTCCTCCAGGAATTTGACATTTAATTTACAAAAGTTAGGTACAATTTGATGAGAAAATACAGAGGTTAACCTAGTCTAAAGGTGCTACTAATATCTAATCGGTGGTCTAGAGTATTATTTAAAAATTTAAAGGAAAGGTGCGTGTATGTGCGTGTGTATATGTGTGCGTATATGTGTGTGTGAGTATGAGTGTGAGTGTGTGTGTGAGTGTGTGTGTGTGTGTGTGTGTGTGTGTGTGTGTGTGTGTGTGTGTGTGTGTGTGTGTGTGTGTGTGTGTGTGCGTATGTGTGTGTGTGTGTGTGTGTGCGTATGTGTGTGTGTGTGTGCGCGCGCGTATGTTGCGTCTTGGGCATGATGTTTGATGAAATCATTTTAACGATTGTACCTATGTGTGTTCTTGTTACAAAATACGAATTATATTTTTTTTAATACAAATATCGTAAGACTTTTGCCATTGCTTAGATCGCATCGCATTGCATAGGCAAGTGCTTTCCTTTAGGCTTTGACTATTAGCGGAAATTTACAATAAAAAGACAAATCGCATAACAATTACCCTAACAAAAGCTGCTTAAGCTTTACCAAAGACAATATATAATCTCTGGCTTTACATAAGAAGATTTCTTAGGCTTTACCTAAAAAAAATTCCCTAAGAGAATGAGTTAAGAAAAATGTTGAAACATGTGTGTTAATGCACACGTGTATAATAAAAAGTGTTAAAAGCTTGGCATCTAAAATCGTGTTATAATTAGCTACAAACAGGTAAACACATACACACACATATATTCACGCTAACTCCTTTGGAGTAGGCACAAAGTATCGAATGTCAGGTAACATGGTTTATGATACTTGCAAACCCGCCTAGCTACCTCCACATTTGTGATTTATTAATGGAATGTCAAAATAAGTCTCGATTACTTACAATTATCTACATATACAGTTTTTGTGAAGAGCAATAAATAAATATTATTATTATTTATTATTGTTATTGTATATATTGTTTATCTGTCTTGTCAATCTTTTATCTGACATTCCTTTCATATTACCAAACTAATGGTATCTTTCTCATTTTTATAGCAACACTTTCTTTGAGTCCTTTTCAAGAAAAAAAAGATTGAATAAAATAAGACAAGGTACTAACCACTGCTACAGAGATGTCTATAATGTGGTGCAGCGATAAAGGTGGAAAGGGGATCCAGCTAAATCTTACCTAATCGTATTTTAGAGGGGAATATACTGGAGGACAACTTGGCATATATTGTAGATGTTACATTACAATGCAAGCTCTACTGGCTGTTTAACAAGTATGATTAAATTTTGAAGTATTAAGAATAAAAAATATAAAAAATATTGTCAGTCAGATATTAAAAAGATGTAAAAGAAAATACAATAGGAAAATGTATCATTTATCTATAAAATTATCCTTTTATGATTAAAAAATAATTAAATAACGATCCCAGTATTACAATATCATGTAATCGTTTTTCCTTAAATTGTAATATAACTGTTGCAAATGCACAATGTTTGAATGTGTGGTGTAAACCATACTTTTGTCGTAGCAACTCTCATTTTGACCGCATGTATTTATTTGCTGAATATGTGTCTTAGACGTTGTTACAAAAAATATTTGTTATACCAAAATATTCTACTACATTGTGGAGTGAAAATATTTTTAAAATTTAAATTAATTTATTTTTTATATTTCTACCATAATATCATGTTTTAATATTTGACAAAATTTAAAAATGTGATTAAATATCAAAGCTACTACCGTTTCCAAACCATACCAGTTAACGAACGAAACGGCGAAAAAGATTCATCAGCAACAAAGAATGTTTTATTTGCTATGACATTTGTATATGAAAGAAAAGTATCAATTGAACTTTTCTGCAAAAAAAAATCGTTTACATAGTGTAAGCTAGTAAGCTTTATCTAACAAACCAAAAATCTTTTTTCGAAACCTTTCTAGGTAATTAAAAACTGTTGTCTGTTCATATATATAACGAAACACCTGGTTGTTTCGTTATATACCTAGTCTTGCCATAAATATTGTAATAAAGAAAAAAAAT
>NJDD01001093.1:64165-76464 GCA_002245505.1 Calephelis nemesis | reverse complement strand
TTATTTTTAAGTGTAACAGTATTTATGGCCAGACTAAGTATATAAACAGACATATTATTTTTTTAAATTAAGATTTTGGCTAGGTAAATCACTATTTCTAAATTCCTAAAATTTCACCGTTTGTTTTAAACAATTGATGATGTTTTTTACTTTTTCATGCAATAAAAATTTGTAAGCAAGGTAAAGGAAAAATTTTCAGAGGTTTAAAAAGTTTTGCCTCCATAGAGCAACGCTGGGATAATAATCACAAAATTGAAAATCGAGTCTATTGCCCTGACTCCGAAACTTAAAGTAACTCACCCAGCGCTCCATTCACAATATACCCAGAACATACTTTCCTCTGTATATCCGTGGTGTACCTTCTAACCCTACTAAAAATATATATGATTTCATTCAGTTGTACCAGCACTACATCGTGAACTAAAACTCTGTTCTGGCTACGTCTCTTTCTATACAATCGTCTTACGTCACTTTAAATAATACTTGCAAGTAGATGATGTAGAAACTCTAAGTGCAGCATCTTTTTCATAATACATATTTTCACTGTTTGTCTGTCAAATTTTGAGAAACTCCAGAGTATGCCCTTGTCATTTACCAGCCTGCTGCTCGATTTTTTTTTCGTTCCTTCAGATTTCACTATAGTTTTTGGTTTTCTTAGATTTTGTAATCTTAAAAAGGGCAGTCAACTTTGCCTACATATTCCAGTCCTTGCCCGTGGTACTACCGGTGGTACTACCTGTTGTACCACGGGAAATATTTTTTGCCCATAGTACTACTATCCTGCCAGTAGTACCACCGGAGATTTTGCGTTACCCCTGGTGCTACTAATAAACAAGGATGGTGCCTGGGGCAGGCGGTGGTACCAATCCAGGCGAGATACCAAACCTTTAAACCTCGAACGTTGACCATTATATTCTTTTAATACCAAAAACGGCAAGAAACTGACTTCGATTTCAATAGGTAAATGTCTATATAGGTAAGTACACAAAAATTTAGTTTTTCCCCGATTTCCCTAGGATATAGAAATAGCAAAACTTCTTGTTAGTCTGTTCCAAAACACAAGATATCACACTTACACAAAATACAAAATTGTTTTGTAAAATACAACTAGGTACCTATATACAGAAAAATGGAACATTATTCTTACAAACCTCTGCTACGTATGCTTTGGCGCATTTACAAATGAACCCTTTCAGCTTGACATTGGGAGATTAACGTACATAAAAAATATAGAAGTCGTACGTAATAACCTCTTCTTTTTCGAAGTTGGTTAAAAAAGGCAACAAATAAACTAAAAAGGTAGGCAATATTGGTGAAAAAACTTCTAGCAAACGAAGCTCCACGCAATAGTAAAAAAAGCTAGAATTTTTGGGTCTTCCGGACTTAAAAAGCGTAAGTAACTCTAGCCATATATATGTAAGAAATACCTACCTGCGACAGTGGCGACAGTCGCTCCCGGCCGTAACACGTCTCCAAGGAGATCCTTTATTAAGAACGATTTGTTACTGTCCTGCATCATTCTTTAAAAATTCTTATTGTTAACGAGAAACAATCACACTATTTTAATAACCTCACAAACATTTTGATAAACTTTTCAAAATCTTATTTTTTTTATTAACGTCAAACGTTAATTGGGCAAAAGCTATTGTCATATACAGCCTTAAATAATTTATTGTGTAAATGTCATATAACGCTTAACATTCTATAATGATAATGACAGCTGAACTTTCCCGCGCATCCGCTATAACTGTCAGCCATGTTCAAATCGCTCAACCGGGAAAATATTTTCATTTAGCAACGCCCTACCCCTAACCGATGTAACATACATTTTCTTGCGGTTTTCACCCAAAACACCGCTTAAACGGGGTTTAAAATGCGTTTACCATGCGCAACTCTCGCCGGGCGGGGCTTCGGACTCCGCCCCACAAGATCCACCAATGGGGAGAGAGCAAGAAAGTTTCCACGCGAATTATTCGTAAAGTACGCATTGACGAGGGTTTAGACCCGTAGTTATTGAGTTGGTTTTTAAAACACCGTTTTGAATGTAAATCGAAAAGTTAAGCGAGGTAAAGAGGCTGCCCGCGGATCTCCAATTAAATTTTAAATTTATAGTTACGTGTTGAGTGGAGGGTTCCGTACGGAATTGGTCGGGTGGAAATCGTTACTCTCGTAATAGCGGAAATATTACCGGAGTTCTGCACCCATCTTCAATTAACTGTGGATGTGAGACGCTCCGGTTACTGGTAATAATAAACGGAAATATATGCGAACGAACAATGAAACAATGTTTACATAACGTTGCAGTTTTATTTTATACACACTTTTTTGTAGTGATCACTTGCACTTATCCACTGTACAATGTAATTATGTATAGTAGATAAGTACAGGTGATTACTACAAAAAAGTGTGTTCACTGGAATGTAATGTACATACAATGGAATTCCACCAAGTGCCGATGATAACAAGTATAGAGTTTTATTTTACTATGACCAGGGCATTTTATAAAGTAAAAGTAAGTATCTTCACGCCCATATCCCCGTAGGGGTAGGCAGAGCACAACCCACGACTAGCCAAAGACACAATGTGATAGGTGGCAAGCCTAGACCACAGAGGCGATTTATTCTACTTATTAAAGGATAATAGGCTATGTCTGTTTGTTAGTAAAACACTCCTCTATAGCCTAGGTTGGTCCGCGTCCTCTGTGTAGAATGTGTTGAATAGACCCTCTGCCTCAGTGCCAAGCAACTCGTTAGGGGCGAGTATAGGTTAAATAGATTATTACCAACAAGACCACTGGCATCCACCGCCTTATCTATTCCTGCCTCATAGTGACAGTGCTATGTTCCACAGCGCACCAATAACATATATGGTGTCTATAGGCCACGGTTGTTTGTCGAAATTTTTTTCTATTGTTATTGAAATGACATTTGTCAACATGAATAAGGCGCTGCGCCGCCAGCGCAATGATTTAAAAAAATCTCACTAAACAATTTTAAAAGTTTTCAGGCTTTATTTCATGCCAGCAAAAAAATTTGTTTTCTCAATTTTCTAATAAAAACAATGTTGACCGGTATTGGAAATGTGCCCGGTTGGCGATAGGCTTGCCACCTATCACATTGTGGGACTTAGTGTCTTCGGCTAGTCATGGGTGCCCTGGTTGTGTCTCTGTCTACATTTTCAGGGATAGAGGCGGGAAGATACTTTTATTTCATGTCAATTTGACAGAATTAGAGTGTTGTGTCAACCGTTTTTTTAACAAATTTGTATTAGCATATCTAGCTGCTAAATGGCATATTATGTATGATATCCAAACCTCAATTGCCTGATAAACATTGTTAAATAAAATTTAAACATAAGGCCGCGCTCAAAGACGTTAATTATCTTTTCATCAGTTATTAAGTCGACATTTTCCATTCAAAACTGTTAATGATAGATGGTAATTGTTGATTAATGTCTCTGAGCGGCCAACACCTCACTTACATACATTGAGGTACTCTCCGTCAGTGGTCAGTGTACATTATTTTGGTTGGAAACTGGTCAACAGTTAGTTACCTAAATTTTTATGAGTTCTATGAATAACTAGCTGTTGCCCGCAGCGTTGCCCGCGTGGTTAATGGTCCCACTGGAAAAGTTTTTCGGGATAAAAACTATCGTGTTAATCCATGTTACCCTCCATGTGTGTGCCAAGTTTTAGAACAATCGGTTAAGTAGTTTTTGCGTGAAGGAGTAACAAACATACAAACTTTCGCATTTATAATATTAATAGGATAGGATTATATACTGTTTTATATTTAAAAAGCCACTAAGCAAGGAAATAATATTTTTTTATTAACCTAAATAATATAAAACCGTAGGCACTGCCGCCATGTGATGGAAAAAGGCCTTTGTTCAAGGTTTGCATAAAAATCTTAGTCATTTTTATGATTAATTAATATGACCAATGAAAATTGATCTTAAAACAGGTATATACGAGACTCAATGTCTAAATCCCCGTTTCCTGTTGAAATGAGTTTTTTTTTCACAACTGGTCTTAGCACCATATCTTTTTGTTTACTTGGTAAACAATTACAATTATACAAAAAAATGTGTGCGTGTACTAGCGTACACTCGTAAGAAGTGAAGAAGTGAAACTTCTTTATGACGTTATTTTTCAAAAAATAATTTACTATATGCAACTTTACAGAAATTGGTTAAATAAAGTTTATTGCCAATCCCTACTCCGCTGTAGAAAGTATACTTCGAATCACGCAATCACGCGTGGTAGGGATAAGAAAAAGATGGCGTGTAACGGAAAAATGTGACGCGTAACGAAAAAACCTTACACTAATTTTTTTTCCAAACCCGATAAAGAAGTTTCACTTAAAAAAAATATAATTTTATTACCGTTTAAAAAACTGTGACGTGCGCGACTATTTATTGATGTCTTCAATAAAAGACAAACTTACATTTGCAGCAAACACTATTTAGAGATCTACGCGATTTGTAGGAAACAAAGGTGGGTAGGTTGCCGTACACGGAGACTAATATCATTTATTAAGGAAAACAATAGACAAATATCGCAAAACTAATTGTATTGCTTAAAAATTAAAAAAATAAGTGACGTTGATGTAGTATTTTTTGTAAGTTACCAGTGTCACTACTGGTGCATAGTGACAAATACATTTATTTTGTATTTTCACTGCATAGTATAAAACAAAGACGCTTCCTCTGTCCCTATGTCCCTTTGTATACTCTAAATACAAAATACATATATGCTAAATCTTAAGCACTACACAACGGATTTTTATGCGGTTATTTTTTAAATAAATAAAGTTATTGAAGAGGAAGGTTTACATGTATATTTCATAAACGTGCAAAGCCGTGGCGGACCGCTAGTATATAATAAAATGTAAATAAAGTCGCAAATCGGTTACACATGAAATTGATCTTTACAATCACTCTACAATTGTTTTCGGACATTCATTTATTTTGTCCAAAAGTCAGCAAATGACGTACAGTATTACATATAAATAATATTAAGTATAATTGTACTTAGCCAAATACTTAGTCGT
Organism: Calephelis nemesis; assembly: GCA_002245505.1. Classification (NCBI taxonomy): domain Eukaryota; kingdom Metazoa; phylum Arthropoda; class Insecta; order Lepidoptera; family Riodinidae; genus Calephelis; species Calephelis nemesis. The sequence continues at coordinate 71,413 of NJDD01001093.1, read as the reverse complement.
TTAATAGTTGTGCTAACAGGAAAGTTTTTGAGAATTTCATTTTCTGTTAACACAGCTGGTTATGTCAAATATAGACCACCAGGATCAGACGGTTAAAATATTGTCGAAGTAAATAGGTAGGCGAGACCAGTGAAGAGGCTTTTTTTAAATTAATTCAATACTTTTTTTAAATTTTGACATTAATTACTAAAATTATTTTTACTACAAAATTGCGATTATAATTACGTAATTAATTACTAATTATATTATTTAAAAAAGAAACCTATAGCAGATGAAAGAGTTTAAACACGGTTTCAACCTACTTTGTGCAAGGTACAACGGGCACGGTACAAACTAGGTACATTTAGTTTGTTGCAAGTAAACACAGCTTTTATACCGAATTATGTAGTTCATTAAATTGTCTTTATGTGCCTGCACAAAGGACGTATGTAGCTAGCACTAAATATTCTTAAAAAATAAAAACCGACCTAGTGCAATAAATTTTTCTTTTGAATTTGTAATTTCATTTGGTTTCTGTGTATTTTCTATTTCCAATGAAAGTAAATATATGTTTTTAAGAAATTCGTGACTCTGTTTTTTATATAATCAACTGTTCTACATAGACTACGCTGTCCAAGTTGCATGTACTTAACTATAACAACAAAGTACAAAAACAAATACATACCAAACTCTATGTCAAGTCCATTGCGCCGTAAGCAGAGAGTATCAAAAAAGAAACTATTTTTTTTTCCAAAAAGTAACTGGAAAGGTTGAGAGATATATTTTTCCCAATTATAGTAGACTTCAGGTTAGCAGTCCTATTGAAGATGTACCCATATCCCCGAAAAGGTAGACAGAGGCACATACAGGACACCCACAACTAGCCAAAGAGGCTAAGTCCCACAATGTGATAGGTGGCAAGCCTATCGCCAACCGGGCACATTCCAATCACGAACAACATTTTTTTTTATTAAACATTTAAAAAAACCAAATTTTCTTTTTGTTGCCCGACCCGTGATTCGAACCCGGGACCTCATGCAGTCAAGTCCAACACCTGGACCGCTAGACCAAAATTCCTAAAGAGTTCCTATACCTACATAAGTTTACAAATAATGATTAATACGTGTAATTTTTGTAGTGCTGTCCTACGATATTAATTCCTTGAAACGTAAATTAATGTCAATTTTTGGAGAAAGAAAAACCTAAATTTATTTGATAATGCAGCCCTAAATTTATTAGCTACTTTTAACTGACATCGAAAAAAGGAACGAGAATGTAATTTTATACGTTATCATTTTTTAACTTAAAATAGCGTACTTGCAAGGTGGTCCCATTGCCACCACGTCTGGGTCTGATGATGGAATCCCATGGAATCTAGGAATATTCAATTTTGTTGTAATTAGCCGAGATGATATTGAAGCAGAGGTCGGTTTTTCGCAAATTACTGAACTGTAAATAACGTTAACCTGATTCGTCCTTCAATCTTTTGATATGTTCAAATGTATCCGTTGTGCTTGTGTGTGCAACTTATGAATTTCCTGAGCAGAAACAAAACAAGTTCATGCCCATTACCATGCTCTCATAGACTTAGCACGACATTTTTTATTTAACATCAGTTTTTTTTTTATATATGTGGCACTTGTTCGTATGTAGATAGATATCAAAGACCGCAAAAATGTAAAAAAAAACTTATTAATTGCAGCTTTTCATAAATTAAATGTATCACTTTTGATTTAGTGCAACGCGCACATCAATTAAATTCACAAATTATGTGTTTCAAGTATACCACATTGCCTACTTTAAAACTTTTAATCACGTATTATGTAAATATAATTTTATGATGTTAAAAAACAATGAATTCAAAAAAAAGTGAGAATACCAAGTAGACATTTTATATACTTACCTAAGTGTTACAATAATTGTATAAGTATTGGAAAAGGTTTTTGCAGCTAGAAATAAACAAGCAAACTAAAAATTATATTCTATAAGACGTGACACTCAGATAGCTGAGAGCAGACAACACAGGGATGCGACCGTGCCTTATAATTCTTGTGCATTATAATTTCATAATTCTTTTAGTTATGAAGAATAACTGATTCTGTGAAGTCGAGACTTATGCACAACAAGATTCTTTTATTCCTCGTGTTTACCGCATGTATATCACAATTTTTCTTAAACAAATATATTTTTGGACATGTAATAAGTTTTCAAAAATATATTGAGAAGTCACCGTTAGAATGTTTATTTATTTAAACTTTTCTCTGAGGGAAACTCTTGGGCCTAACTTATAAATTGCCCGTATAGCCCTCTTTTGCAAGACAAATATCGTGTTTATCTGAGCCGAGTTTCCCCAGATAAGAATGCCATAAGACATGATACTATGGAAATAACTAAAATATGCTAAACAATTCTAGCGGTGTCGACATCTGTTAACTGCCTTATTCTCTTAACAGCGTAAGCTGCTAAGCTCAATTTGATTGCAAGTTTTGCAATGTACGGGCCCCATTGTAACGTTTTATCGGCAGTGATTCCTAAAAATGTGGTGGAATCTTCTAGGTCCAGTTTGTTCCCATTGAGTTGCAGAGAGCTTCCGCTGCGTGCGCTGCGTAAACGGCTCAAGTTTCGCAAAAATCATATATGACAGAATTGTTCCCAATTTAAAGTTCTAAAAAAAAGTTTGCAACAGCATATTATGACTATCTTTTAAGGTCAGCTCACTATAACCTCTTTTATCTGACCAAATTTATTCTAAAATAATGCATAATTTGCGAAGGTACGTTAATAAATAAAAATACATGACAAAAACAAAATTGCCTTATACATTATTCGGTTAAAATGAATATGATTTCGCAGTTTTAAATTAACATCAAAGAAAAATAATAACCGAGTACTGCGCGCACAATGTATTAAGCCGGCAAGAACGGTGGCCCCAGTTAGCTCTGCAAGATACCATGCCTACCTAAGATTATACAACCCAGTATGTACTCACCTATATAAACGAAGTCGCAGGTTAAAGTTTAGCGTTAGACCAAAGTAATTATTCCACGCGGACAAACACGCGGACGACAGCTATTCTGATGATAAAATCCCAGGAAAATCGAGATAACTACTGAATGTTTTGTAACTAGATGACTTACTTTATGAAATCAAGGAATTCAGCAGTCTTCTGCGCTTAAATTATCCACTATATAATGCCAACTAGTCCAGTGAAATTAGGAATTTCACCTCGGAATAAGAAAAAGTCAGCTATAAACTTGCGAAAACCATAATTTTGACACCCTCCAACTTGTCTCAAAACCTCTTAATCGTAGAGTGCCCGCGTCTTTGTAAATTTCAAGGTGAAAGGTAAAAAAAAGTTTAAACTTTTAATTTAGTTTATTTCAAATTCTATTTTGTAACAAATATTGTAGAGCAGGGGTGGGCAAATTCTTTTGACCGCGGGCCGGTTAGTTAAAAAAAATAGAGGCGGGCCAGTAAATTATAATTAATCTTGAGGCGGGCCAGTTTATTAAAACACCTAAATATAGCAGTAAATATTACGTTTATAAAACGTTCTGTAAAGATAACATAAGGCATTTTTTTATTTTAGGTATTTTACAATCCTTTATTAAAATAAAATCTATTTATGAAGTCTAACATTTGAAATACGCAATATACCTACTCGTACTCGTATATATGTTTGAAGTATCGATTCAGTAGGTACCTTAATTGTTCAATTTTCAACACATTGTTCATTTTTCAACATTTCGACCATTATTTTTATGTTTATGTTTATTTATGTGACCATTATTTTTTGAGGAGGTTCATTTTTTTTTTTAAAAAAACCTTTGGCGAGCCGGATTAAAATCTTGCAAGGGCCCGGGGTCGTAATTTGCCCACCACTGTTGTAGAGGATTAAATTATCTGCAACTTTTGTTTCAATCTTGAATCACTTTCGAGAATTTAAGAATATTATTCGAGGTCAACCTGAGGTCTTAATTAAAAACACGCCGTATAAAGATTTTAAATTATTGATAAACATTTAATTCCATATCTTGACTGCCTCGTTGGCGTTAGATCGGTGGCGTTAGGGGTCTACGCTACCCCTCGAGGGGTTCACGCAAAACTTAAACGCGCATACAAAGTAGGTAACATGTCGTTACGCAGAACTCATTTCAAGGTATCGGCGAGTTGAGGGAATTTTCGTTATGTTAAAATTATTGTACTTCATATTTCATTCCGTGTATATTATTAAAACAAATATTGATATTCTGACAAAAAACACAACCTTTTGGATATAGGTACTTTCTACCTTTCTCGCACATGCATAATTGTCTTGTTTATGGCACAACATAAATGTCAGATAATTAATATACTAAACCGTAACAACAAACATACTACATATAGTCCGGTGAAGTTGTAAAAACTTCGTGGTTTGCAACATATTAGCCTAAAAAAACATACTAATAAAATGTTTTTGAGCTGGCACTGAATGTTGCCATTCGGTTTTTGCACTCGAATGAATGAAGTTCGCGCGAGGCGCAATTAAGTTTTGCGTGAACTGCACGCGCCTTAAGCCTTAAGCCTACCTACCGCGAGGCTCGAGTTCGATTATCGACGGGGGACAGACCTTTTTGTGATGAACATTTAAGTGTCTGTACTTTCGGGTTTGGGTGTTCCTTAAAATTCCTATGTAAATTTAATTATTAATATCGTTGACTTACGCCTGTAACACAATTATATATTTTCCTTACTTTTTTGGGATTACATCTGTAGGGTCACTCTTAAATCTTAATATTATGCGAATTAGAAATTGTAATCGCTGTTCTATTTCTCCATTTTATGTGAACAAAGAATTCCCAACAGTGGCAAAAATATTAGATTTAGATTAGATAAAATCAAGTGGGGTAAGTCATCGAGGATGTTATGCCTTATGCGTAAGTTTGTAGGCTTCCTTACTATCTTAATTGCCGAAACACGACAGTAACGAGCTCTGATTATTTTGACTAGAATAATAGATAAGGCGGTGTTACCTTTATAAGTAAATCCCGGGCGAGACGTCGCAGAATTCTACCACAAAGGTAGCACTTAATTTACTTGACTTAAAATAATGTATGACCCAATTAACACGTTTATAATGACCCGAGTGACTATATTATCAAAATGTTAACAGTTCGCCAATATTGGTTTAATAGTAACTAAAATAACATAGGTACTCGCTTCCAATTTACAATATTGCATGAATCGAGCTTCAAGAGTAACCATACAATTTGTGTAATCTGACCATGGATATTTGTTGAATTGTAATTACAATTCTAAAAAATCATTTACATTAGTTTTTTTTTTAATAATAGAGTAACTAGTTGTTTATATTTATATATGCTGTATGTGTATTACACCTACTCGTGTCAAAATCAAGTTATTATTGTAAAACAGATGTAAAAAAGTTTGTAGGCGCTTAAAACCTTACGATAAATAAGTTTTGAATAATTTGGTTTCAGAGCCCTTACCATGAATATTAAGGTTTGTCAAGTTTACTACACTCGCTACCGTCTCTGTAAATTATTTGCATGAAAACTTGGAACAGCGCCTCTATTGGTCAAAGATTGCGACACGTAACTTACTGAACGGTAGGTTTGGCGCCATCGAGAGGAAAGATGGTCGAAGTTTTTTCATAATTGTTGAATTTCGTGTTGATATTGAGTGAAATTAGTCAATTTTCGTGGCATTTTGTACAATTTTGTTCAGTGAAAGTGCGCAAATGAAATAAGTATGAAGAAATTAGCGTATCGTGTATTTCCTCGTTGCCGCCAAATCTCATTACATGAGCTTGAGTAATAAGGCCACCGCTTTACCCAAGAGCCTGACATGACTTACTGACGACTTATAACTGATGACTAATTATAATTGATTAAAATTGATATAAAATTTGATGCAAATTTCTACTTGAATAATGGCAAAATACTATCGTGAAGGCCAAAACCTAAAGAAAGAAAGAAGAACGAATATAATCTAACTTACCGAATATATTATCTATCTGCCAACTCATGGTATTTTTTTTGAATGACTAATGTGTTGCCAACCTCGCGGTTTTTAAAACTTCACCGGGCTTTATAAACTCATGGTAAAGGGCAAAGAGTATATAAGTACTACGTAATAAGAGGCGGGACTTCCTTAGATACATAGCAAACCCGATTTTGTATGAAGTTTAGCTCAAATGACACAAGAAACTTGACAGATAAGTATAACCCGTTTAATTTGAAAGTAAGTCTAAAGGCATTTAGATATTAGGCAACTAGTGACATTTGATTTAGGCGAATACAAAACATAGCAAACTGATTTTTTTAATTTTTAATATGAAAGTTTCGCCAAACTGGTAAAGGGCTCTGGAGCATAGAAATAGAAATTTATAAAGAAGTGCAACAATGTTCTATAGCAAATTTAGTTGTATAAATACCGTTGGAATCGACATATAACTTAGCAACAACTCTTTGTCTCTTTTTAACAAATATTGATATTATGTACGCCGAAAGAGATAACGACATTTTTGTCTTTTTGGCGTTGATTTAAAGTGACGTCATGACAGTTCTCATCCTAGCCAAAACGCCATATTCAGTGTTCAATTTTATAGTGATGTACTATTAAAATTGTCGATATTTTATTTTACGTTCCCAGAATATAATATTTGGGCAAGATATGAATATATACCATTGCCACTGAAAATATCTGACCAAATTTTTTTTTATAATAATAAATCTTGTAATTAATAGTAAGAGTTAACTTATACAAATAATAAATATGTTTGCACCCCACAATGTAAAAAAATATGCTCGTGAAAAGTAAATAAATATTATTTCTTTCGTTAAATTACATTTTCCTATTTATAAGCCAATTGAGTAGCACTAAGTAAGTTGATAGTTGCCATTTCACTCTGTAGGTAAATAATAATTCTATTAACTATCAATCATTGTTAATAGATCATGTATCGATATCGACACTCTACTTTTTCTGGACAGCCTTATAGTGTCAGAATGGTAGCCATATTTTGTAGCCTATGGCAACCTTGTTTTCTAAGGTATTTCATGTCCTTAAACTTAAAGGTCAATACGCTGCAATCAAAATCGGAACTAACAGCTATTTTGAAAACGTGATTCCCGTGTCAGTTTTTTAAACTGTGAGCATCTAATTTGAGAAAACTACATTTTTTAATTATTGTCTTTATTTTTTAGGTAACATCTATATGCTGGAAACAAGCTATCGGACGCGGCTGACAACCGACCTACTGAGAAT